>MJUU01016148.1:71599-89388 GCA_002080025.1 Modiolus philippinarum | reverse complement strand
CACTCTGTTTTTTGAGAGTTCACACTGTTAGTGCTTTAGTTTTTTGTGTTGTTTATGTAGTGGTTGTGTGTTTTGTGGGCATGTAGTGTCTTTGGTCTTCCGTCTTCTGTTGTTCTTGATTTTGCCTTCTCTCTGGACTTTGATTTATGTAATCTTGTGCTTTGTTCCTTCGGTATTCTACTGTCGTTGTTTTATAAAGCCAAATAGATTAAGACAATTTGGTCCTTATCAATGTTATATATTGTAAAAGAGATAAGCTTTGCAAGTTGTAAATTGCGTGATCAAAATTGTTTGATTTTATTTCCGTGAATTGAAATTTCAATGGTTTCTTATCATTTTAATTACCAAATCTCATCAATACTCAATTTTGGCGCCATCAGAGTACCCTCAAATAAAACAAGTTTATATATAGACGCCTGTAAAAAGAACCACTCACACTGATATGGAAGATAATAACCACATACATGGATACAGGATAGAGAAAAAACATTTGCAAAAATCAATATATTTATTTATTTATTGGCAGTTACTTTTACACTTTTTGCCATTTTATTTTATACAACCATTATATTAATATTCAATACAAACAATAAATACAAACAGAAAATAGCATTACAATTCACGATATTGAATTTACAATATACATTTGGTACATTAATATTCTCTTCATTATACTAAACAAACAAACACAGACACACTGTAAAATACCTGCTATATTGTAAAGAAAACGACAGTGATAGCAGGAATTCAAAAATCTATTATTTTGATGCAAAGAGGCACCAGACGATCTATAAATTCGAACCAATGCAAGATGAATTATGGAGAATCACATTAACATGTCTAAGTTTGGTCTTTATGTGTGCAATACTTCATAATAATTTAGTAATTGTGCATGTTTTTAATGACAAGCTGAAAAATGCAGAAATACCGAAGTTGCATACACGTGTTTCAAGAAGTAACCGGCAGCATTAAAACCAAATAGTACCGAAAACCATTATCAAGAAGTAGTAAAAAAAAAGTTCTCATTGACAAAAATGTCGAAAAAGAAGGCCAAATCCAGTACCAAAGACATACACCGAGTGCCATACACGGTCTGAAGCCACACTATTTTTGAAGAGATAGAATTTTGATAAAAATGTAAATTTCGATAGAAAATTTTCATGTCAGACAAGTCTGGTGAACACCCTCGTGGACCTCTGGTCCACCAGCAGTGGCATGGTTTCAAAATACAAAAATACCCAAGTTACATAATAAAACTCATCATCAGCATTTAAAGCAGCATGAAAATTGTATTCTTACCAATGAAACAGATAATTAAGAAATAATTCATGGGCGCCGGTGGTTTGTTGGAGATTTACATATGGGTGGCCATTATTTTCGTTAATATTTTACCCAGAGCGTAGCGAGGGGTAAAATAAACGAAAATAATGGACACCCATACGTAAATCGACTACAAACCACCGGCGAACATGAATTATTTCCATTCTAATATGACATTTAATTATCTTCGCGGACCTATAGTGTACACGGTAAGGACTGCCATTGCATACGATTTACTGACGTTTTTGTGCACAAAACATATTATGACGTCGTCTGTTACAGCGTAAAAGCTGTTGTGAAGTCGCTCATATGTTATTGGAGATTTTCATATGGCTGGTCGTCATGGTTTCCATTGTTCCCATATTAGAATTTAGATTCACTAATTCTGAGATATGTTTTTGCCGTTGGAGTTTAGTAAATTAACGATTGATGTTATGCTAAACATTAACATGGTGTCTACAATTCCAAAATTTTTCGCTTCGTTATTTTGAGATTTTTCAAAATTAGGAATATCTTTATTTTAGCAAGTTATTGATTCTCATTTTTGAAGGAGTAGGGCCAAATGGCTGATGAGCTGTTCTGAAACCGTTTTTGGCCAAATGTTTTGTTCAAATTTTGCACAAATCTTGTCCAGCTAAAAGGGGGATCAAAAGAATATCACCATTTACACCAAAAAAACTTGTGTCACAAACATTGGTTTGATATTTAAAAAATAATATAACACAAATGATACAAAATATAAATCTGTGCTCTTGCTGACTCCACCATCCATAGTGTAAATGACTTCCTAATGTATGCAGCATGATATTGGACGATTGATTCACAATTTAGACAATGTCATAGACTTAAATTAATTGAATTTCAATTAATTGCATTGTTTTAATAAGAAAGAAAATATATACAGTATGTTCCAATGCCCTAAGTGGTAAGTAATTTTACCCGGACATACAAGGAAGGCAGCTTGTGTATTCCCCTATTTCTTCAGGAAACACTTAATTCATTGTTAAACGATTTCAAACAATTACCGGATTTCCGATTCGATATATCATAATTCAAGATCGTGAATATGGAAATAAACTTATAAAATTGTTAAAAACAATAGAGCTTTAATCTTGTTGTGTAATTTGATATCATGTGAGATACAACACAACTCTAAATTGAGATTCAAGTTTGGCACTTCATTCAAATTTCAAGCAAACGCCCTCTTATACATCATTTTCTTGTTAAAAACTCAAAATGATTGAATACGGTGAAATACGCATCAGTCTATGACTATGAACATTAAGTTAGCCGAGAAAGATAACCAAAATAGAAAATTAAAATATCGTGTGTTGGCTTCTAAATCTTTTTTTTTATATGGATCATTCTGAATTTCTTTAAAGCATTTCTTTAAAGCACCGGCGCTTATGTTGTACAACCTCATTCTGATTCTAACTAAGTCTCTAGATTGCAGCACAGTCTAATCCTGTCTTTAACAGATCTTGGAAAAGTAAATTAATATGCAAATTCATAGTGCATGCATCTAAAATGTATGAACTTAGCGTTATTTTCACTGTTTTTCGTCCACAGTGTTCATAGTGTTCACAACTGTTTGTCGTTGACTATTTGATCTTATCTGTTATAGCGAAAATACATTAAACTTTACGTTGTTCAAGCATTCTTGTTTTATTTAGTAAGTTTAATGAAACCGAATCAATGCTGCCAGTTTGCAAAATAAAGCAGATAGCACCTTTTTCCTGTCTATTAAACTGGTGACCTGACATCAAGGTAAAAGGTCTTAAGTACTTTTCTGGTTCTAACATATAATCATGATAAGATCTGCAAAGACTTTCACTGAATTAGATTAGCATAGGAACCTTTTATTCTAAAACGTCTTTCATCGTTTTCGCTGTCCGGGTTTAGTTCTACTTCTACGTAGATAGATTCAGATTTCCCCTAAAAGAGTAAAAACGAAGAACTTAATCTATTTGCCATATATACAAAATTATGTATGTATAGATAAGGTTACTATAACATGCAGTTTTGCATTTTTGTGTTGAGTAATTGCATAAACGTCGACATCAAATAATTTCCAGTCCAGAGTAACACTATTTTATTAGGTGAGAACGAAACTAGCAGTTTTGTAAAGAACTTTTGATAAGTCATTCCTGTAAAGTTTGTTTGAATTTGCTTCAACGTTTTCAATTGGTATGATTAAGATATAGAAAATTAACAGACGGATGGAAGACGGACGTCACGTGATGTCAAAAGCCCACAATTCCATTGCTAGGTGAGCTAAAAAGAAATTGGAACCGACAGATTTAAAACGAGAAGTCACAAATATCATAAAAATCATAAGCAAGATCTGTTGGGAATTTCCTTATCGAATGCACATATTTCACGCCCACAATGTTTAAGGTCTGATGCCCCAGAAGTCATCACCTCCTGTGACAAGTATGTCACTCGTTTTGACGTCATGTACACTTTAGTATCAGTACCAAGATCTGGCCTGGTGCTTTAGAAGTCACAATCTCTTCTCACACGTATGTCTCTTTTCTGATGTATCTTTTTACATATTCGGTATAATTGAATGATTTGATCCGCCTAGTAAACGAAACGTGACTTATTAAAATTTTTTGCCTGATAATGCCTCCCTTTTTCTTTGGAATAATTGTCATATAATGTGTCTATGAAAAATACTGCAATAAATATTTTGTTGGAAAAAAATTATATAAATTTATTCTTCTGAAGAAATTGCACATGACGGGAAACCATGACCAGTGTCACAAGCCTAGTTTTCAAACATAATTTGCAAAATTTATTTAACTCAATGTGAGAACTTCCAATATCAAATTAGCTCTCGTTGTAGAAACTTTATATTTCATATTAAGCAGCAAAC
This sequence comes from Modiolus philippinarum, assembly GCA_002080025.1. NCBI lineage: Eukaryota > Metazoa > Mollusca > Bivalvia > Mytilida > Modiolidae > Modiolus > Modiolus philippinarum. The sequence goes on along the minus strand of MJUU01016148.1, from coordinate 85,190 downwards.
TCCCTTAAGAAAAAGCAAACTTGCAGATTTTTTTTTGGAAACTCATCATCCAGTAGTGGTGATGGTAAAAATTCATTTTATATACTAGTATGTGGTTCTGATTGGGTAAACCAGTATGTTACTCTGCATTTCAAAATGTAATTATTACAGCGCAATTAAGCAGACAGTCTTAACCATGTTAACCTCAATGTTCTTTAACACTTGAATGTATACCCATTTAGTAACAAGGAAAATCCATGTTTCTTATGATCGCCCTGCAGTTGAGCACGTAAGGCTTGTAACCATAAATAGTTACAAGGAAAATATTTTTTTCTGATGATGCATGCTGCAAGCGACTTAATTGTCACCAGAAAAAAAAGAAAGGAAACGCATCTACGGAAATTAAATCATACAATAAAATAATAGATGATACTTTTAGAAACTAAAACTATTTTCATGTTCTACTATACCTACTATCAATACGGATCATTAGCAAAAACTGCGAACGCTTTGACGTTCTTTGTGACAGAAATGTTGTAAAAAGATTTTCCTGTTTAATACTGAAAAAATAATTTTTAACCTTTCGTCCAATGAAATTTTGCAAAATAGATTCTACTTTATGAAATTGGATTATGAGTAACAACTAACATTCACTAATTAATTATTATTCATAAATTTAGGTAGTTTTTATTCCGTTTTTTGTGCAAATTCTGTGCCTTTTGTTGTCATTTCGGTAGTGGTAAAAATTCGACAACTAAATCCCGCAGTAACTATTCCTACGTATCAAGAAATAACTTCTGCGATCGGTAAGTATATTCCCGGAAACACCCTTTTGAATTTTTTGAACCGTGGTAAAACTCGCATAAAATGAACTTTCAATTTACACTGAAAAGTTAACTGACAGACGACTATATATCGGAATTTATAAAAAAAAAAAAAATGAATAAATAAAAACACGAGTTTTTTTGTCGGACTTACACTAACACTATGGGCGCCACTGTCCGGATGTGTTATTTTGTAAATGTAAATCTGATACCTTTCTGTAGAACACAGGCAAGTGAGAAGTGTTCAAACAGTCACACAAAACTTGTCCCCAAAAGAGCCCCGCCTTGTGTGTATTGAGGATGCTAGTAACTTACTCGTATACTAAATTCAGTATTTTGATTAATGCTTCAGTTGCTTCTGAGGAAACGCTATTTCATAACGGAAGGATCATCCCTATCAAGCTTGGTAATGTTTAAGTAAAGGTAAATGTTCAAATATCAAAAACTGTACCTAAACATTATCCTGAACCGTGACAAAAACATTATCCAATGTTACTTAAAATAAGAAATCTATTTACATTTTTCTCAAGCCGGCTAAATATTATTCAACCGGACTAAACCAATTATACACAAACTATTCTTACTAAACTGTTCACCGAAAAACTCAGCTTAATAGGGGTAAGGATGCAACGTTGAGAAGGCGAAGAATAAAAAATTGCAGAAAAGCTGTCAATAATTTCATATGTCCGGTACTGCTTCGATTTTTATTTCCTGTAAACGTCTGTTGATAATTGTTGCGTTTAATGACGACATTGTATATTACGTTCTTGAATAGAAATTAAAGTATAAACATCTCTACTTCATTTCTACCATGAAAAGACAGTGCTTGCTTCTTCGGAATTATTTAAGGTACATACTACTCTTGTCTGGAATGTATCATAGCGTTGGTCTTTTGGTGAAGATATCGAATGGTTCTTTTCTCTGTGGTCGCTTTGTTTAACTTGACTCTGTTGGCATGAGGCACCTAGAAAGGTATTTTCATCTCTAAATATCAAGAGGAAAATAATCTCATAAACAATACATAGTATTGAAACATTAATACTTTCTGTAACAAAAGGATGAATTGGAATCTGTTAGATTCGATAAATTTTGAAACTTTCGAGCATAAAAAAATGACGTCACAGATATGTGAACACCATTATCCTCAGACATCATATTTTGGCGAGAAACGATTTCAACTTTAACAGTCCTAATGACTTATTTATTTCAAAAGCGACTGGAGTGAGATTTGCCTATAATTGACTTGTCTTTAAATTTGTGCTTGCAGTCTGTGTAAGCTTTCTTCAACTTATATATCACTTGGAAAACAGTGACATTTTAACCCATTACTTGATTTACGATTTGTTTACCATTTATTTATCAGCAGCAAGTTGATTGGAATACCAATGGGCACTAATTGTGCTCCTCCAATTGCAGACTTGTTTTTGTATTCTTACGAGATTTGATTTCTCCAGGGACTAGTAAAAGATCATAAAATAAAAAATGCTAGATCCTTCAATCTCACTTATAGATATACTGAAGATGTTCTTTCCAGCCAAAACGCTTCTTGTGCTAAATGGAACCTAATAATAGATCCACCAGAACTAAAGATAAAGGAAATGACAGATACCACTATATATACATCTTGTTTTGAATTACATCTCGAATTTGACGAAAATGATCATCTCAGTTCTAAAAGGTTCGACAAAAGTAAAGATTTCAATTCAAAAATTATCAATTTCCTTAACATGGACAGTAATATTCTAGCCTTACCTACTTACGGAGTGTATGTTCGCAGTTAATTCGTTACACGAGAGCTGGCACAAGTTATTAAGACTTTTTCAATAGACATAGTTATCTCCTTGACCGCCTTATTAATCAAGGCTTCAAAAATAAAACCCGTCTTATACGATCATTTAAAAAGTTCTATAATAGATATGAGTCTCTTGTGGGAAAAGATGGAAATCTCGGTTCGAACTCTGATTCAGGATTCTTTTGTTACTAAGTTACTTTTTAGATCATTTCTTTTAACTTTCTTCGTCGATTCAATAGCATTTGTTGTGGAGTTGCTACCCGACAGTAACGCAATGGAAAGGGAGGTCTGGAGAGCCATAAAACCGGTTTAACCATTTCGTTTGAAATGCCTGTATAAAGTCAGGACCATCGCAATCGACAATTTTTCCGGTGGTTTCTACCTGATTTGTCTTTTTGTCTCATGGACTTCGGCCCTTGACAACTCTGTTCAGTAATATTATTATTACCCCAATTTGCTACAACTTAAACACCACTCTGAGACCGCTGACATTTTCAACCCAGTACTTGATCGACGATTCGGTTTTTATTCACTTTATAAATACTGTGGTAGAAGGAGTTCTCAAACAAGAATAAAAAGAAATTGTCATAGAATTTAAGTTTGAAGTCCCTCTATTGTCAAACAACACATACATTTTAAAGGACTACCTAAAATAATTCATCCAACGAATTCTTGAATATTAGTCAAGCAGTCAACAAGTAGAAAGAGAAATCTAATATAAGGTTTCGTGCTTCGGTTGCCAGCTTGGTTCGAGGTATATAGGCAATCAAAACCTAAATTTCAACTAGAAGTGGGATCAGTCACAAACGACAGCTAATCCTCTCGCCCGCTGTCAAGAAATAATAACCCTAATATAATCTTAATATGTATGAATGTCTAGGGTACATCCACTGAACATTGAGTTCATTGATGTGTAACATTTAGTATCTCAGAAATAAACATAAATGGAAACTTTAACCCAAGTCAGTGAAGTGTAAAATGTAGGTCAAAGTAACACGATTATCATCTAAAGCTGCTTCACTCTCCAAGATGCATCCACTGAATAAAGATAATTGTTGTGACTTAAGTAGTTTCTCAGATATGAACCATAACAAAAACTTTAACCGGAGTCATTGAAGCATAAAATGTGGGTCAGAGTGGCCCAATTATCATCTGAAGCATCATTACTCTCCAAGACGCATCCACTGACCAAAGATGATTGATGTACCATATGTAGTTTCTCAGATATGAACCCAAACGCAAACTTTATAGCATAAAATGTAGGTCAGAGTGACCCAATTATCATCTGAAGAAGCATCACTCTCCAAGACGCATCCACTGACCAAAGATGATTGATGTTCCACAAGTAGTTCCTCAGACGCAAACTTTAACCGGAGTCATTGAAACATAAAATGTAGGTCAGAGTGACCCAATTATCATCTGAAGCATCATCACTCTCCAAGACGCATCCACTGACCAAAGATGACTGATGTGCCACATGTAGTTTCTCAGATATGAACCTAAACGCAAACTTTAACCAGAGACATTGAAGCAAAAAATGTAGGTCAGAGTGACCCAATTATCACCTGAAGCACCATCACTCTCAAAGACGCATCCACTGACCAAAGATGATTACTGTGCCGCATGTAGTTCCTCAGATATGAACCTTAACGCAAACTCAAACTGGAGTCACTGACGCATAAAATGTAGGTCAAAGTGACCCAATTACTATCTGAAGCAGCATCACTCTCCAAGATGCATCCAGTAAGCAAAGATGATTGATATGCCATATGTAGTTCCTCATATATGAACCTTAACGCCTGAGGTGGGACGAACGGACTCCGTTGGGCGAGGGGATAAAATGTCGATGCAAGTTTTATTTATGCATTAAAAAAGTCAAAGTACTTTTAAAATAACTTTATAAAGTAACTTTAAGACTGGATGAATTTTGAACAAATTTTCCAAAATCCTGCAAGCATATAACAAACAAACAACGTCGGATTATGGTTGATATTGGGACATTAAGCCAGAAAAGAAAACCAACGTCATATTGGCGTTTGAATATTAATCTGAACGTATGCAAATCCCATTTTGAAGGCCTCATGGTTATTTTTCAAAATGAAGAATAACAATTATAGCGTTGTTCAATTGCTTAGTTCTAACTAGAATTTGTAGAGACTTTGTCTCATGTGCTTTTACTCCATATCATTTCACTGTTTATATGGTCTGTAGTTAAGTTGATCTGCCGTTGCTTGTTCGTTGCAGGAAGACCAACAAAATTACATAGTTATGTTGTGGAATAAAAAAAATACCGAAGTTACTGTTAATTTGGGTTCTGCATATGTGAATTTCGACAACTTATGTCTCTTCAGTGCAGATCAAATCAAACATTTGGAAATCCATTTACCGAAATATGTGTACTCGTAAGCTGACAAAGAATAAATGACCATATGATCTAAATAAAAAGGCAAAATCAGCTAAAGACAGAGCTATGCGAGAGGAAGATGCTCCTTAGTTTTGAACAAACTTTTGTTAAATTTAGATACAACAAGTTTCAAAATAAATCTGTTTTCGGGTCTGCACCTAAGAACTGGCCACTGGAATGGTGAATACCCTCGGGAACTAACAGTCCACCAGCAGAGGCATCGGCCAAGTGATACCGAAGTTACTGTTAAGTTGGGTTCTGCATATGCGCATTTCGACAACTTATGGCTCTTCAGTGCTGATCAAATCAAACATTTGAAAATCCAAATACCTAAATATGTGTACAAGCTGATAGAGAACAAATTAACAATAGGATTTAAATAGTAAAGCCAAATCAGCTAAGGACAGAGCTATACAAAGTGTGCGAGAGAGGGAGATATTTCTTAATTTTGAACAAAATTTTGTTAAATTTAGGTATTGTAAGTATCAAAATAAAATTGGTTTTCGGACCAGCACCGAAGTACTGACTACTGGGTTGGTGAATACCCTCGGGGACTAACAGTCCACCAGCAGAGACATCAGCGAAGTGGTAATAAATAACAAAATACTGAAGTTACTGAGGTATCAAAAATTATCCCCCTTTGCAACAAAAACTGCATGTGGGTGTGTATTTTCCCAAGTATGTGTGTAGTATCCCAACTGGGCTTATTCCCAACCCGTTACAGCGACCAACAACCTGGACTCAAATACATCTATAATGCAAAATATTTAGAAAATGGCGGTATATCAAATTAAAAGACTTCATTGTGAGTTTTAATGGCCTACCTTTATTGTGCTTGCTTACAAAGTGATATATGACAAAAACAACCAACGCAACAAATAGAACGCCACAAACACATCCTAGAATTACTAGAATTAATTTTACATCCGTTGCGCTCTCTCCGTTATCTTCTGGGTTTGTAGGTTTTATTTTTTTCTTTTTTGCTGAAATGAAAAAAGTAAATGTGACAACATCTTCCCTTTATCATACGCACGCAGATAAATATCTTAAATAAGTTAATAATTGGGTGGAGAACAGTAAAAACACAAATCTTGGTTGATTTTAAAACATACCATGTAAGTTCGAGTTATAGAATACCACCTTTCAAATGTTCGATAATCACAGCTGGGTTTCAAAAATATTTGATTCCAGATTGGTAAATTTCCTGAAAGTAGTGCACACCGGCGGATCCAGTCTTGAAAGAACGGGGATTTCCAGACGATTTTTTTGTCGGTTTTGATCGATTTTTGTCTAAACTCTTTACGAAATTTAAAGATATTCCCAGAAAAAGGTGGTTCCAACCCCCGGAACCCCATCTGGATTTGCAAATGAAGCACTTTGGGTTAATGAATAACATCATAAAAGGAAATTAAACAAAAATTAATACTTTTATTCATTTGTGTAAAAATTGTCATTTTGTACAAATTGTAATATGTACAAAAAAAGATCATACAAATTATAACTTTTATTCTAATCATAAGTTGAACAAATCATAGTTGCACACATTACAATTTATACAAAACCGGCATTATTCTTTTTTTTGTACAATATAACAAGATACGAAAAGAATATTTGTATAAAGTGAAAATACAAATTACAATTTGTTCGATTTTATTGTACACATTATAATTTGCACAAAATGATAATTTTTACACGAGATATACAAAAAAAAAGCACAAAGACGTTTTTAGAGATAAATTCTTACAGATATTTTGCTTTTAATTTTCCTGTGCCATGCCAAAAAAGTTAAAGTCGATTGCATGGCCCGAAAGCATACAAAATTTTTGCTGTCCATTTGCACGACTTGTTTGAATGCGACTTTACTTAAGGGAGTACGAGTGTCAGAAAGTTTGTATAATTAGAACTTTAAATGCTGACCTTTTGTTTTGTAGAACTTTGCTAAAAGAACAATATAAGCAAAAACAATTGAAAATCCATGAAAGGAATTTTGAAATATGAGACGTTCAAATTTTGGCGGGAAACAGTTCTTTCTAGAGTTTTCCTTTAATTTCCATCAGCTGTTTATATGCCTTCAATTATATGAATATATATTTTGAAGTATATAAAATTTCATGCATTTTTTATTTAATGCATTTTAAGTGACCTATGACTAAGAAAATGTGATACATTGCAAAAAGAAATTAACCCTATTTAATTGGATAAAACCCGAGGATAGCGAATGCTTCTGAAATCTGACACTCATACTCCCTTAAGGTTATTGTTTTCATATGGCTTTGAATCACTATCTATTCTTTGGTGTTCTTCGGCTTTGATTTTAAACTAACTGAAGTGATAATATTGTTGAGATGGTCACGTGTTGAACAAAAAATTGTTACTGTATATGCCGATAAAAAAATTACCAAATCTGTGTATTTCTATAGACCTCTAAAAACTTTAAGCAACCATTTTATTTCTTGGCAAGGGGGCATTATGGACTTAAAACAAGCTTTCGCACTTAACGGAAATAATACTTTAAAGGTCCCACTACTTGAGGCTTGTGTTGTTTTTTTTTGTATTCACCTTGGTTAGTTAAGATAATGGTTATGGGTAAGGATTAGGCTTAGAGATATTTTTAGGGTTAGATTTAGAATAGGTAGATTGCTTGATTAGTTAGAGTTTAACGTCCAATGAGCAATATTTCAGCTATATCAGGACGAGAACAAGTTAATCAATTAAAAAAAAATTGTAAGTAAAAGAAGAAAGAAATAAAGGTGGAAGGGACAACCGGGGCAACGACTTTTGATTGCCACTGGAAAAGGGGAGAAATGGGTAGGGGCAGGAAATTTAGCCTTCTATACGACACCCAGTGCGTCTGCTCTCTTTAGAGAAATATAGAAGGGGTCTTTATACTGCATGGAGCGTGGCGTTTCTCCACACAGTTTGGCTACAATGGTTCGCGGTCAGGCTTTCCGTATTATGACCTGACTACCCCGCAAAGACAGGGCATTCCCCTATCCACCACCTGGGGACGCGACCGGCAGCTCTGTAGCCAAAGCCCCTGAAAACCCCTAAAGTAAACTAAGGCCAGAATATTTATATATATATCAACAACAATCTTGATTAAAATTTCTTTCAGAAAATAATTTTTCTTTTTCAAAAAGCAAAATAAAATTCCCACAAAATCCACAGACCAAAAATCTATGGCTTCCATATTACCTCTTTGTGATTCTTGTTAAAAAAATTGGAAGGGATGAATATCTGGTGTTACAAAATTTATAAGAGGGACCAAATGTCTTATTTAGCTTTGAAAAATATTATGGCATTCTCTTAATTGAAAAAAAAAATAATAATAGAATTAATAAAACGGCATTGTTTATGATAAAGTCTGAACAGCTTCTACTGTTCAGTGTCATATTCTATTCACGCACTTTTTCACCTTGGTCCATACTTCTCTTAGTAGAAAACAAAGAACTTGAAGCCATACCATTTAACAGGGAAAAAACACCTACAATTACATGCAACAATCAACAAGCGTAATGCACAAGAAAATACCAATAAAAGACAAAAGACAAACCTAAACACTGATATATGAACTCGTGATAGCCGTACTTGGTACCGGCACTAGCAAAATCTAGCGAAATGATTAAACCTGTTTATCGGTACCCAAACCTCCCCCTTCTCTATCCATTTTCTCTATTAGTCCCCGGACCGACGATTTTGAAAAAATGGTTCCCTGTACTCAAGGGTATAACAGCAAACTTTTTTTAGGTATTCGCGTACAAAAATACTTATATTTTAACATTCCATAATGTGATTTGACGATTCCCTGTGCAGGAAGATTCTATTCGCTGGTGAACTGATGACGTCATTTATCATTATTATCATTATTATTTTCTTAGTCTAAAATAATTTGTCATTAAGGTCATCATAAAATGTTTTAAACATTTGAAATATAATAAGTTAATCACATTTGATAATTTGATAAGCCGAACTGATTTGAGTTTCGACACAAACAGTCGATATAAATCGATGTTTTGTCTCTGAAGGTGCTGTTTTAAGACCTTGAGGTATTCAACTATTTATTAATATAGCAGATCTATATTAATACTCTATTATGACGATTTTCATTTTGATTCGTCATATTTCCCTTGAAATTTGTGTATATTATACCAGAAATACAAATATTCCATTTACAGTCTGATCACATCATCGATTAGTCTATTCCAGGTTCACTCAGAATTGATACTTTATCATTGAAATGATTAAATCATCTTTATGTAGTCGTTTTACTGTCATTTCACCTTCTGAGGCCTTTCTATAGAGATAGAACACCTTTTCGCCCCAGCGTCTGTTGTCTGTATATGATTCAGGAGACTAGGTTTATTTGTTTTTCGTCGTATTTAAATTCGTTAAGCATCTTAATCTGATCTTATTCGTACATTAAACATATATCGGTCTAAGCTCTAAAACTTACTTCTGTCAATATATATATATTAATATCTGTTTACAAAAAGAGTAGTTTTTAAAATAACAGAGCTGCTTCTGTGAAGTTCAGAACGGTCAACTTTTTGTAGTCTCCAAAATGTTGCCTAGTAAGGCCCACATGAATTAAACAACCACGCGCAAACAGACGGGATGTGCCAGTGCGTGCGAGCCAGAAGGTGTACAGATCGTATGGAAGCTGAATAACCATAAATGAACTATCGGGCATGGTGTAGGATTTTTTTTTGGAACTATGTCGTATCTCATACAATAAAATGCTGATCGAAATAATTTTTTTTCATTAATTTATTGAATGATAATATCTTTGACTTGTCATTTCTCAATGACAATGTAGTATGCAGTTTGAGCCGAAATAGCTACTTTTGCTTGGTTCTGATTATCCTTGTTTTTTATTGAGTCAAAGCAAAACCTTTTCTTACTTTTTTCATTGGTTTGTTGTAATTGCTTATTTTGTCCTGTTTTGTTTTGATCTGATTATTTGTTTCTATGATGTTTTGCACTTTGTTTTGTATATACCCAAAACAAAACTTTTCGAAGCAATGGAAAATGTAAACTCCTTCAACCTTCGACAAAGAAGTGACGTGTTGTATCAAACAACACCAGTAGAATACCGAAGGAACAAAGGGTTGAAATTCACAAAAATCGAAGTCCAAAGACAGGGCAAAAAACGAGAACACAGAAAACAATGACGTTAGACACAAAAACAATGACGTTAGACAGATACAAAGCACAGAAACAGAAATTACAACATTCAGAACAAAGGCACTCACAGTGTGAACTCCAGTGAAACAGAGAGTGACATCAGGTGCTCCGGAAGGGTAAGCATGTCCTGCTCTGTTAACAGCATCAGTCACACTGTGAGTGATTAAATCCGGGAAAATGTCAAAGTCGGTAGTCAAATCCGGGAAGACGTGAATCTAGCTGAAAATGTCCACTTTCATTTGGGATACTGACACGTCATAATATGGGTTCAGTTGCATCAAAGGATCTGCCCGTCAAAGGAAGTACAATCGTTGGTACAAAGCAGGGCATTTCTAATGTACTACAATTATCGACAGCGATCAAGATAATTCATTCCAGAGGGAACTGAGAAAAAGCATTGAAAACAAAATTTCACAAGCAAGTTGAAAAGGTCAAATCAACATGTACGAGCAGTATTTCGTCAACCAAATATACTTGATGGCACTTCTACTCGATCTTCAACTGCAAAATTAGACTGGAAAGGTATGTGTTTATTCAGTACCATTTCCGGTATTGTGGCTAGAAACAGAGACCACACAAGTAACGCTACAAACCAGTTGTTTTGTAAACATTGCGTGCAGGTATTGATTGATGCGGCGCTTGGGTCCTAATCAGATAGATCTGATTTAGTTGCTGTTGGTACTCAGTGCCAATGCAAATGTCACCAAGCATATGTATCCGAGAGAAACGTCAAGTCGAAACGTTCTGACAAATATCTCCAGAGTCGATCTATACCAGGAAGCATTTTACAAATTAGATTCTAAAATTGATGAACTTATTTCAAAAAGGTGTGGTGTTTGAACTTCATAAGCTTCTTGATAAATATAAACTATATTTTTTTTAGGATGATGTCGATAGTCCAGGTAAGCCATCTCATCGACTAAAAGAGAAGCTAAAAAGTCATTATGGGGATAGAGTCATATTGAAAGCACAGACTAGTAGTAGCCATGGCAAATACAGCTATTGAAGCGCTTGTTTCCACTGTCGTATTTCAAGCACAGGGTTGCCAACCGAATAAATATGAGCTTTATCGGACAAAATCCGTGTTGTTTTTGAGACCATGGCTATTCTTAGTGCTGAAATCAAAGGTACTCTAATAAAGAATTGTTGTCTAGCACTGATAGCTATATAGTGAAGAAGGAGATGCACGAATGATATCACATGCCTCAGCTAGCTAGCTGCCGCATCATCTGGATTTCAACGTATCATTGCGCATTTTCCTGACACTGACGTTCTCGTTCTCCTTGTTCACTTTTTGTTTGATATTGGTGTTGAGAGTTGATTGCATTTGTCTAAAGGTGGACGAAGTTATCAGCCCATATCATTGCAGATACGCTTGAACTAAACTTGTGTAAAGCTCTGCCTGCCTTCTATGCCATTGCTTGTTGCGATTAAGCAAGTTGCTTTGTAAAACAAGAAAAAGTCAGACTTCGGGAACTGTTCAAATTAAATCTATCGACATTTTCTTCTCTCGCCGAGCTGTCTATACTTCCCCTAGATGAGATCACAGGGAATTTGGAACAGTATGTCCTTCGTATTTACAACGGATCTCCAACAAGTGCAAGTTGAAGCAAAATGCGGTACAAACTACTTGCAAAAAGGGGTCACAAGAATGAGCTTCTACACCAACCCAGAACGCTCTTTTGCAGCACTTTAAACGAGAATAATACCAAACTTTAATTTGGCTATTTTTGTTGCAGCAAAATCCTGCAATCCCAAATTCGGATGGTTTAGGATTAGAAAAAGTGATGATGGATTACCATACTTATGACGTTTGACCCGATGCCAAAACAAATCACAGAATGATCAAGTCTGGCTTCAAATCCTCAAATTGTGCACTTCGGTGCTCTGTAAAGCAGCTGAATTAGGTTGTACTGAAGCTTGTTTGTGTGAAGGTGAAGAGAATTGTCACAACATTTACGATACCAATGGTGTCGGTGGTATCAATTTTTCATCTGATTAAGAATCAGACGATGAAAATGATCCAAAATAGCATGATTAATCTTTCTCAGTGGCGGGTTGTTGTATTTGTAAATATTGATTTACTGCGATCCTATGGTCATTCGTACATATGTACAATAGTTTTCCATAATTTTGTAAATACTATATATGTTATCAATAATTTTATGTGAATTGCAATATAATGCATGCAGACTATATCTTTATTTTAAAAATATTAATACTTAATTTATTGTCTCCCTTGTGGACTGTCACCCTGACATGGTGCGGGAGCTTGAGATTTCCTTTTACCATATAGACTTATTCGGATTGAATTTAACATTCAAGTAGATATTATCTTGCCAGAGAGAGGTCATGCATTAGAGGACAGGCCTTTTTTTACATTGTACATAGTTCTCTTTGTTTTTGTATCTTGTGTTTGATTTTACGTATTTAAATCAGGTTTTTTGCTTTGTTTTAGTTTCTTTAATGTTTGTTTGTTTGGCAATACAGCCGCATTTATTGACTTACATTGCATAAAAGGTTAAAACAACACCAGATTTTTGTCTATTTGCTTTGAATGAGCATAAAACGAGTCACGAGCTCACTTCCGGTTGTCACATACACACAAAAATACGGTACTTGTGTATAGGTGAATCCTTCCTCAAACGTATAACAGTTTATAAGAAAATGATTTTTGTTTTTGTTTGAATTATATGGATTTTTCAAATGTGAGGCGGATTTTCTGAAATCATGGGCGCCAATTTAAAAACGGTGCTTTCGACACCTTTGAACAGGAAATAGGAAAATCACCCGATGGTTACATGTGCTAATAAAGGGCTACGCCGAGCGCAGCATGATACGACCGCAGCATGTCGTCCACTGAAATCTGAAAAAGTGTAATTTAAAGCGAGTATGGACAAACGAAAGAGCTTGACACAATAATTAGAAGGACGCAATAAGGAGATTGACCCAGAAATTAGCTGGACACAAACTAGGGAAAATAAAAATTAGCCCTTATGACTCGAGCTCCTTATGATTCCTCTTTGACACTTTATAGCGCAGAAACGGTAAGAGCTACGCCCAATCCATTGACATACTGCTGAAAGCTTATATCAAGAGGAATCCAAAGAAAAAAGGCCATCAAAATGCGATGAAAAATAAAAATTTTAGGTAATCTGCAAATTTGCAGTTTTGGCCCCTGTGAACCCTTATAGCACGGAAACAGTAAGAGCTAAGCAAAATCCGTTGACATACTACTGAAAGCTTACATCAAGTGGAATCCAAAGAAAAAAATCCCATCAAAATCCGATGAAAAATAAAAATTTTAGGTTATCTGTAAATTTATGATTTTGGCCCCCTTCGGCCCCTCATAGCTCGGAAACGGTAAGAGCTACGCCAAATCCGTTGACATACTACTGAAAGCTTACA
>MJUU01016148.1:40598-63564 GCA_002080025.1 Modiolus philippinarum | reverse complement strand
ACTGTCAAATTCATTATAGTAACTGAAAAACAAAAAAAAAATAACTTGCTTTATATGTTTATTGAAAATTTAAAAACTTGTCACAAAGCAATATAAAAATAAAAAATAAAAATAAAAAGTCAGGTCAGTAAAAGATGAACATAGATGATAAAAGTAGCTTTGTAAACGACAGATAATTCGGTCTATTTATAGTGTAGAACTAGTACAGCTGTAACAGTAATTATTACACAGCAGTCAAACAATTTGACCCGTGTCTATACTTGATGGTATTTCAAAGATGATTGAAGGTCATTATTGTTATTGTTTGGTTTTAATTCATTTTATTAATTGTTCCATTTTTATGATTTTTGTTATTTTTGTTAAAATGATCGGGATCCAAAGCACGCTATCTTGACCCACTTCGACAGATTTTCTTTGTTTTCACTCTCACTAATGTTGACCTATATCAATTAACCCATATCTGAGGCACACGTGTTTGGTAAAAAGATTGCGCCGGATACGCTGGTTCTCGCTTTATGTATTTATCATTTTTTATTATTTTTTTTATGAACAACCAAAAATTAATAGTAATAATAACAATAATAATTGGAAACAATATGCAACCCCCATCTTTTTTTAAAATCATTGCAATTAAGGTAATCATGCATCTGCATCATGATATCCAGACACACTCCTCCGGACATTTAACAGAAAAGTCAAGCAAGCATAACCCGTCTCCCTTGTCTTATTGATTTCCCTTTCACATTAGTAATAATATTAATGAAAATTAAATTAATAATTTTGTAAACAATTTTCTTGAATAAATAATTTAAAAATATTTCCTATCTTATTGAAAAGGTATCTTCATTGTAAAAGATTAGGACACATTAGATCGATTCTAATGGAAAACAAACAACTGCTCCTGGTCACGTGCTCCTCCACTGAAGTTTCAAAATATCGTATCAAATATAATAACATTCTGCTTTATAATAATATAATCTTTATTGCAAAATTACACCCCTTGGGGTCAAAGCAATACAAAACAATACAAAACATATATACAACATACAATGAATAATTAGGTAAAATATAGATGACTCTCTGACCGGCGTGGACCCTATATCAATCCAACAAGGTACTACTACCGGTAAAAGGGTTGAGTTTGAATTTAGAATGAAATTTATTTTTTGAAACTGGTTGAAATTTTTAAAATTTGGGAAGTTTTGATGGATAAGTTCAAATAAATTTGTCCTATTTTGTTTATAATGAAATAAGCGTATTTTATTGGCTGAAAGTAATTCCTTCACAGACCTGTCAAGTCTCACGCTTTCGGCGTGAGAGTCACGCTTTCCAATAACAAATCACGCTCTCACGCTCATCCTTTTCAATGTCACGCTTTTTAAATTTCCGAGAAAAATAGATTTTAAGTAGAAAAACGACCTTTTCATAATAAGAAAAACCGTAAATATAGGGTTGTTCTGCACATCCTTCCATAACTACAGGCCCTGAAATAAAATATTTTTTTTCAATGGAATTCACAGATACCGTGTATGAAAGCTGATTTTATATTTTCCGTTTTTAATGAAAAATTTGGTTTCATATTCGTTGTTTTTGCCATTTGAAATGCTCTCAAAATGCACTACTTTGCGTCTCTGAAATTAAAATCTTGAGGCTATTCCCCAACACGCTCTTCGTCTCACTCTTGGAACCCAAATCCCCTTGACAGCTCTGCCTTCATGGCAATTTTTCCGGCACGAAAAGGGACGGCAACACGCGATTCCTTGACAGAAAAGCATACAAAGACGGTGGAGTAATTTATAAAGAAATGGTGCACCATCCGTGATTTTCATTACGTAAGAAAAAAATTCTGGCCCCGATTTATGCCAATAAAAATTCTCTGACCAGCATCTAGGATGAAAAAAGTAATTTGGCCCTGATCCTGTCCATTAGAAAAAAAACTGGCTCAAGAAAATTTCCTAGTATATAGGAAATAATAATCTGGCACACGAAGTGGGCAAAAAAGATCCCCCGACTCGTGTGAAAATCCCAGTCCCCCAAATCAAATGGTTCGTGCCTTATAGAACTTTTTTTTATTAACGTTGAGACAGGAGTTTTTGCAGGGATTTGTAAATGCGTTGTGTCTTCATTAACGGAAATCTAAATGGTTTGTATCATTATTTTTGCGATTTTTTTTTGGTCAGATGTTGATTGCCGCTATTTTTACTATGATAATTTTACTTCAGGAAACTTAGTTAGCGAGGATACAACATAATATTACTTAATAATACGTATGACTAGACATCGGTGTATCATCTATGGTTTTTAATGTCAAGGAGACACAACACTCTATTAATACTATGTGAATGACAAACGGATAACCGTCTACTTACGGAGAAATTAGGGGAAAATACACTTGTGTTTGCATTTTCCTGCGTTTTAGTTTACATCTTTGGATCCAGAACCTTAGAAGGGGGGGTATGGATTCTAAATGCAAAAAGTTCCATCCTATTTTTGTGATTTTCTCAGAACTTAGAAAATTTACAAAAAAGGAGAACAACCATGCAAGGGAGATCCGGGTATAGTTTCATTATTCATAGTTTTCAAAATTTTGGGGTTGCATTAGGATTCCAGTGAGAATAACTGAAAAATGTTCTTTTGATCTTCTATTTGAACCAAGAACTTAATTCGGTGAACTAAATAAAAGATCAAAAAGACTGTTGCATCCAATTTTAGGATGACCGGGTCAATGAAGTTTATAACAAAATTACCAAACAGAATGGACCAATTCAGAAATGCAAAGACATTATTGGATCGTAATTGTTCTGAACGTTCCTGATTGGTCAACACGTATTTTATTGGTCAACACGTATTTTACGAGGACGCTGTGCTTACGTAACGTCATTTGCGAGGATGATAGTTGAATTTTTGAATGGGTCCATTGTCAGGAAATCCAAACGACAAAAAAACTAAGCAGGTGCTAATCACCGGAGAAAAGACAACCGCAATGGTCCTAACTTGGTCAATAAGCAATGTCAAAATTAATAAATGAAAAAAATATGAAAGTTAAAAATATAATGACATAAATGATAAAATGAAAATAAATAAACATCCTTTAAAACAAATTGCCCTTAGGTCAATCCATAGAGTTTATAATCTGAATTGCACTTGAAATTTGAAAACAGTATAAAGGTATCAAAATGAATTAAGATATTTCATCAATAAAACTATATATAAGTACATACCAAAAAGTGTGAATAAAACGCAGACCAAACAAATCTTATTGGACTCAAGATATCCACTGGTAACCTGAAATACAATCGAAAATAAACAATATACTTAAAATAATAAACAAACCAGAAAAACTGTGAGCAAAGCTCACAAAATACATACCCCCCCCCGAAAAAAGGTCAAATCAAAATTTAAAAAACATGGTGCACAATAGCAATTCGTACTGAACATTCTGTGAAAATTTCATTAAATTTCACCAAGTAGTCTAGGAGGAGTTGTCGCCACAAAGTGTGTACCCCTATGGCGGAATAACGAACGAACGAATGGACGGACGGACGGACGAACGAACGAACACCATGATCACTATATACCACCCTAAAGCAAAAGTTATGAAAAGCTTTATTATATGAATTCACTGTGCCACCTACCGCAAGAACATTCATTTCTGCTTTGTTTTTACGAACATCAGTTCTTAGGCATTAGGCAAAGTTAGTACCAGCCTTCGAACTGTAAAAAGCAATGCGTTATTGCATCTCCCGATTTCAATGGTCAACGTCATTAACTACAAAAGCTTATTTCTTGCCCATTATACGCTTCAATGTAGAAAAGTGGGACTATATAGTGACGTCAAATTCATTGACATCATTGTTTTAAAGCCAAAGGGTTGGAATGAAAGAAATAAAAATATTTTTGGAAGAGTTTATGGATGTGTAAATGTGGCGTATCACTCACATACTTTACATAAAGTCCTTCGGAATTGATTCAGTTTCTGAGCGAGTCGTCCGCGTATACCCATCGATAAACTCTTCTAAAATTATTTTTATTCCTATAATAATTCAATATGTAATAAGTTAATTTGTTAATATATGGACGGTCCAATATGAACAACAAGTCATGCTTCACGCACGTATTGCCCAAACATGTTTTCGTGGGATCAGATTCCTGAACTAAAAATAAGTGCCTTCAGTTCGTCACAAAGATAACAGATTATTGTGGTAGGGCCCGATATACATGTACAAATTACTTTGACTCTTTTCATTAAAAAAAAACACATACAAAACAATTTTATTAAACAAAAAGGAAAAAAAAATCTTTTTTAAAATAATACTTATACTATAACTAATCCGAGATTCTGAATATCGCAAAATATTCAATGCAGTAATTCACGAATGCGCGCAGCGCGTGAGTGAATTACAGCGTTTTTCGATCATGAGTTGAATATTTTCGATAATCAGAATCTAGGATTAGTTATTGTTTTTATTATATAGATCAGTTCACCCATATTTAATTGTTAAATTTAAGAATCTTTTCATGAACTACGTTTTCGATGTTAATTCGCTGAGACGTTTACTTAACAACGACGTTGACAACGTCTATTGTGACGTCACTTCCTAGAGTGAAATTATGGAAAATAATTTCACAGTTAATTATCACTTTTAATTCACTGAGAAATTTCAATCTTTCACTGCAATCTATATAATAAATGTATTTATTATCTGACTGTGCCTTTCATGCTTCTGTCTCTGGGATAAAAGGTTGTAACCAATAAATTGTAAACTTTATTTCGGACTGTAACTAATTTCTCCGGGCTATATCCCAAAGCGGATTAATACACGGCCTTTTCCATCTCGAGACTCCTATACTAGCACGAAGCGTAAGCCGAGGACTGATGTAGGTGGACGGATTATAACCGGGCTGATATCGAATAGCCCATGCCTTAATTTGTTTATTATACATAATTTTAATTACACGAATTAGGATACATTGTATACATCATCTTACCCAGATTGATAACAGTTTAGGACATAACACTGAAAATGCCAAACTTTTATGAGGCAACCGATATTAGGCAAGTATGTTGACTTAAGTGGACTTAAATGAAAAAATTTCAAAAGACGTCGTAATTTTAATCCTAACTGCCCTTTTTCTACACATTTTCTTTGAACTAACGAGGACATGCATGAGTAGACATCATATATCAATTTTAGATAAGTTCATCTCTGTATTTGTTTGTGCGTTGTTTTATTACTGCCTTGTTACCAAAACAAATCTCCACTTAAATTTTTCATTCAACTTTAGATGCTTTGAAAAGATAGGGAAAAAATAACGTTCTTTGTAAATAATTAGACCAAACGTATAAATTATTAAATACCGAAGTTACCGGGAATTTTGTTCTGCATACGCACATTACGACAACTTATGTCTCTTCGGTCCAGATTAAATTTAAACGTTTGGAAGACCATATAGTCAAAGATGTTTAAAAACTGAAAGAAAAATTATGATCTAAATAGAAAAGCCAAAATCAGCTAAGGACAGAGCTTTGCATGAGCGAGAATTTCCTTAGTTTCAACAAAATTTACAAAAAATAGATATTGGAAGGTTCCAAATAAAATCGGCTTTCTGGTCAGCACCGAAGTTCTGACTACGGGGCTAGTGAATACCATCGGGGACTAACAGTCCACCAGCTGAGACATCTACCCAGTGGTAACAAATAATTGTTAGAGTACAATTCTTATTCACTTACCATAATTGATTATAAAATATAACACCAACCATCTACACAAATAAGCTTTAAAGCTTACAATACTTAATTAAAAACAACAGGATCCTAGAATTTTCCGAGTGATATAAAAATATAATATCACTTTTTAAGTGGTATATGACATATAAAAGGAGGTTTTTATAAACAACAAGGAAGATTATACTCAAAATTAGTCATTCAAGTATATTATGTTTTAATTATTCAACACCCTACATGGTCGTATGAATTCTTGTTAAAAAGGAAATCAAAGACAAGTGCAATATGTATCTTTTCCCCAGCTTTAAGGAAATTGTTTCGTTCTTGAGGCAAAAGTGTCAAGAAAATAGAAGAGATCGCGGTGCTTCAACTACTTCAACAATGAAATAATCAATGAAGGGATATGGAGTTAATGCGCATAAGACAAGAATCTACAAACACACGGTAGAAACAAGCAACGGAACAATGCTTTTATTGTTGTTTCTCATCTTGAAATCACCTTGAAGCTTTCAATAATGAGCTGTGCTTATACCTCAAAGTAATTTCAAGATGGCTCCTAGCATCCTAGCACCGGTTTGAGTGAAATTCATTGCTAGATGTTGAGCAACGTTAAATCCAAGTCTGAAACGGACACAGTAGTGAAACAGTTTCGATCACTTTTTTATTTTTCATTTATTTTTTGTTTTTCATTTAAAATATCTCTATCAACAAATTTTCGGATATTTTGCTTTATTTTTCCAAATATTTTTAAAGCTTCATTTAAGTAGAAATCCCCCCGGTACGCAACTTGTAGTATAACATGTATATTTCTATTGGTCTATGCCCTCTATTATGTAAATTGATTGATTAAATTGACATCGTTGAAATATATTGACTATAGAATCCCAAAACTTCCTTTTTTGCATTGACACGATTATCAGTATCGTTTTACATTCCACTTAAAATGACAGTCTTCAAGATAAATCGTGATTATTTTGAACAAAAACAAAATACAAAAAAAAAAAAAACAAAAAAAAAAACAAAAACAATAAACATCCAAAGTTAGTGTTTATGTGACTTTGAACTTGAATTTGCACTTTGCAAACTTTTTACTTTTCACATTAAAGTCATTTTTTGTAGTTTTTTGTAACGTTTTGGAGATCATTTTTTAGATATGATAATATCGACGAAAAAGATGTTCACTTAAAAGTTTTAAATAATCATTCTGAGACATTTCCGTTTTCTTCTTTCAAACTGAAGAAAAAAAAAACCTAAAAAAATCCTAAAATTTCCATTTTGCATTCAGATTTTAGAAATAATTGCCACAGACATTGTTTTATTTGTACTTATGAAGACATCTGTGTCTATTCAATGATTAAAGTAAGTAACATTTCATACTACTGACAAATCTGTATCTTTTGAAGCGAATGAAATTTAATAGTAGCGTTTATATTTACAAGAAAGGATTTAAGTTAATATTTTGTTAATCTGTTATCTGAAATATTTAAAAATGTTTCGGGCATACTGTGACGACAAAACATCCATATTTTCTAGTTATATAAAAATTTATAAGAAATCGACATGTCATCAACAAATCAGTGGAAATTCTAGAAAATTGAAAATTCCCATTTTGTACACGTTTTCGAGTAAAATGACCAACTATAGCTCACTTAAACAGGTAAACTCCTTTTAAAAGATCCTCTGTTTGTTAGATATAGTAAAGTATAAAGCAAAATTGAAATAAAGCACACGTCCTCTAGGGTATTCACCAGTCCAATAGTCAAGACTTGTCTAACATGAAGATTTACTGAACGATTAATAGAAATTTACTGTTATATCAATACAATACAATACAAATTAGTTTATTGCCAAAAGTTAGGCGCCCTTGCGGGCAGATTATACAAATATAAAGACAAACAAACAATTCTAACCCCTTAAAATACTACGGCTTCATTCCGTGTATGAAACTCGGTAGATGTCCTTAGTACTGGATTTGGCTTCCTATTTCGATATTTTTGGTTATGATTACTTTTTGATTACTAAGACATTTTCCTTAATTCTTAGGAGGAGTGCTTATTCGATATTTATGAATCTGAAAGAAGATTTAAACAAACTATTCATAGGCAATTAAAAGATGTAAATTCAGATTTTTACGGTCATAACATCCGGAGGTCGAAATATTGAAACTCCTTTCAAAAATTTTGACACAAAAAATATAATTTTTTCCAACCTTGTATTCAAATTGATTTGTTAGTCACATATAAGTACTACAGATTACCAATTTGAAAGCTGTTTAGAAAAAAAATCACCATTTTTGCAGGGGTACATTTTTTGTATCCCCATGCCATAGAAAAGGCTTTAATAAGCCAAAAGCATATTTACTGTAAAGACTATGAGTTAGGATTTCAATTGATAGCAAAGTTTTGTATATTTTATTCATCTATAGAAAAAGGGCACTAAAAATTGCATCTATAGTGAAAACGAAAATTATTGAATAATTTTGAGTGGTACTGAAAAAGTGACCCTATCCTGTCGATGCGAAAAAAATACCGAAAGAACAAAGGAAGTGATGGTCACAAAAATCTAAGTCAAACGACATGGCAACAACGACAACAGAGAAAAAGAAAGACAAAACAAGGACGCCATACGGCCAAAATGCGCGAAAATAAAAAGACTACATTAAGAACTAGGGCACTCATAGTGTGAACTCCCATGAAATCCGGGAGTGACATCAGGTGCTCCAGAAGAGTAAGTATGTCATGTTCCGCTAGTGGCACCGTCACACTATCGGTGGGTCAATCAAGGGTTATGTCTAAACCAGTTATATCCATGAAGACGTGAAATCTAGCTCATTTAGGACACAGACACGTGATAATTGGCAATGATGTCATTGTGACGGCCATAGAATTTCTGAAGTAATGAAAGTAACAAAGGCTGAACAAATCCCTGA
Source organism: Modiolus philippinarum (assembly GCA_002080025.1). NCBI lineage: Eukaryota > Metazoa > Mollusca > Bivalvia > Mytilida > Modiolidae > Modiolus > Modiolus philippinarum. The sequence continues at coordinate 54,910 of MJUU01016148.1, read as the reverse complement.
CTTTGCAGCTTTTGTATCAGCGTTTTCTGCTCTATTAAAAAAAAATTGTATAAATTACATGCTAGACAGTAACGAATCAACTGTTCAATTTACACTCCATATGCCTGAGAGGTAGGCACATTGCTTCTCAGAAAGGGAAGTTCACAATTGGGAAGTTCAAGTCATCACGTATGTCGTTAAGGTTAGATTTCAAACGTCCTTCTTTGTCAATGTATATTAAAAGATCTAAGGGAGCAACCATTTGATTTATTTGATTTCTGGGGGGTGGGGGTGGGGGGGGGGGGGGNTGGATTATTTTGTGTGTAACTTCTATCCTGGCTTTTTATTTTTGTTCCAAGGCTGTCCTGGATAAACCCGCATAGTCATCCTGGATTTTTTTTGCTATAAGTAACCGTCCTGCCTTTCTTTTTTTAAATTGGACCATAGCCCCCCCCCCCATAAAAATCAAATTGTTGCTCCCTAAGTACGATGCTGAAGAGGGTGCATCAGTAGTCTCTTTAATGGGATAGATCTGGCGTAAATATTCCTTAAAATTTAGATTATTAAGAGAAAGTACATCGTCTATGCAGCGGAAGCTTAAATTGAAGGTCTGGGCTAAATATTTTTGTTCTTTTTTCTATGCTAGCCATTGTAAAAATTGGCCTCGTACGAGAAAAGAAAGATATCACTTAAACGTGACACGAAGTTAGTTCCCATTTGAATTTCGAATGTCCGTTGAAAAACGCAGCCTCCACATTCAACAAAAATACTGTCTATGATAGCATGAAAAATTCCAATATCTTGTTTAACGTTATTCTCAGTGTACATCTTGTGCTATACAAAATATGTTTTGTCTTTCCCTACCATTAATTAAATAAGTGAATTGGCATTTTCCTTTTTTTTTTAAAGACATTGATGTATCAAATCAGAGCATGTCTTATTTTTGAAGAGAGGATATAAAAGAACTGAAAAAGTCGATCTGGATCATAAGTGGGGAGGGGGAGGGGTAGAGGGTTGCACGAAGTTATCGAATAATCATGATGAAAGGGAGGTAAATACAATAAGAAAATAGTTGATAACTTTTCTCTTTTCTCACAAGGCATGATAACAACATATCAATCTTGTTCATGTTAGCAAAATGTATGAAATGTGGAACACTGGTTGCAAAGAGCATGTTGCCATTAGTCCACCATGTAAAGGCTTTTAACAATTGGATCACCAAAAAAAAAAACATTGCATGGAGACCTAGACTAATTAGTGATAGTTGTATTTCATATATATCAACACGTATTCTATTTAAAGACTTACCTTCAAACAAAAGGACAGCCACGTTTAACCATGGCATATGGGTTGGACTTTCATGGGTTTCAATCGGTGCTACTTGACTACGAAAAATGTTCTTAAGTGATAATATTCCTTCGCCATCTACAATGGAAAACAATATACTGCAAATACAATGGCAAATAAAACTGATCGACAGTTATGTTGTGATGGACAAGATCATAGTAATGTAAATATTGAAAACATAAAGTGTGAATGCAGTAAATGTCCAAAAAATATAAAGGAACAAAAATATATATTCACAGATAATGAAGAACCTTAATTAAGGAAAAGAGATTGCAAACTTTATACAGTAGTGGTTTTGAAATTGAACTCATAATGACACATCTTTAAACAAGTGTACATAGAAAAGCGGATGATCTGTATGTAGTTGAATGAATTTCAAAGAAAAACTACCCTCAAAATATCGGTACTCTTTTCACAATCACAAATAATACAGTAAAAAGAACAGTATTCTACCAAATGGCACGTGTCACCTAAGAAAAAAGGTATCAGAGAAAAGTTATTTTCAAGACTTGTGAAAAGTGTAAGCTTTAGGCAACAAGCCGAGTATGGTTGTGCAATAAATAAATGTTGCAGTAATGTTTACAGCAGCAAACACTTTCATAAGCAGTGCGCATGGATGCTATAAGTTAAGCTACCAGGGCATACACATGAATTGCAATAAACACTCATTCGCATTAACACTAATAGAGAGGAAATGTTATTTGCCATATGATTTGAAAATAAAGCTGAATTTCAAAATTCTGGCTGAACTGATGAAATGTATAAATATTAGTCTCCGTGTATGTTACAGAAGTTTAGCAAACCAAACTTAGGACAAACTCTCAAAAATCAGAATGTGTAAATAAAATTATCCGTCGCTTGCTGCCAACTTCTACCCAAGAAACGTCCACAGAAGAGTACACTGCGCATTTAACTCCTCAACCCATGAACCTAGTGAGTCTCTAATAGCCATATGTCACTCAAAACCAATGCTATAACAATGGCAACAGGGAAAAATTCATGTTTGAAGTAAGGGAACATAGAACGAATTATTTTCCTATTGCAGAAAATAGAAATATATCAGTATTTTCTAACAATGACAAGAAGTTATACTACATGTTCGCTTTGAGAACACTCACTCAACTTTAGAAAAATACAGAGCAATTAGATTTATGGGCCTTAATGTCAAGCAATTGACAAAGTAGTGTACCGGATATTATGTGCCACGTATGTACCCCTTATTATTTTCATTTCGTCCGCAAAAAATGGGGGCAAATTATAACTTTTTGAAAAAAATCATAAAAAAAAATCTGTGTATTTCTTAAGCCCCAGTCACACTGTCAAGTTTTGGCCGCTACGTTTCGCTACGTTTTAAAATGCCACGTATCATGTCATTTTTGTCATAATTTCATGGTCTGTACGTTTCGCTACGTATATACTACGTTTTTCTACGTACTGTTACGTTTCACCACGTTTTATTGGAAATTCAAAGCCTACGTTCTGCTACGCTTCACTACGTGTTGCTACGTGTGTACTACGTTTTACTACGATTTACTACGTATTACTACGGTTTAATACGTTTCGACTACGGTTTAGTACGTTTCGACTACGTTCCGTTACGTTTGATGTACGTTTTGATACGTTTATGTTACGTATTAGTACGTTGTTCTACGTATTAATAAAGAATAATAAAGATCTGTGAAAAAAGTTAAAGAAGCCACAACACTGATTATTCATCGTGCTAATAGAAACTTACACTTGATTTTCGAATACCTAGTAAATATAATGATCTATAATATTGACTTACTCTATTAATTTGTGAACTTATCTTCAGCTCATAAAAAATATCTCAAAATTAAGTAAAAATTTCGAAATACTTGGAAATATAATTTGTCGATCGGTAGTAGAACGTGGCGATGCGTAATAGAGACGTCCGGATAAGCTACTTTACTTATTAACGTAACTTAACTAACGTAAGGTTCGAGTTATCTCGCTTTTTTTATTTGAGAGAATGAGATTTTTTTTCATGATTTTAATTCGAAAAGTGTAGGTGAAAGGAATCAATATTAAACTGGTAAATGATTGGAATTTTACTCACAACACTTTAGTATCTTTCTGATAGCTATGAAAACATTGCCAAAACTAATTTATATATTTCAAAAGAATCAGAATTTGCCTTTATTACACGTACCTAAGTGATAAAATTAACTTTCTAGAAACACACATACATATACATGCTGCAAAAAAATATTTTCTTTGGAATTCAAGAATACGGTACTTTCGAAAGATAAGAACTAATGAGACAGAAATGAGTCGACCTCAAACCTCAAAAACCAGTAAGCGGGAATGAGATTTGATTATTCCTGACATACATCCCAAAAACAAAATAATTAATTATTCGAAGTGTACTGTGATATTCGTCTGATGACGATGGTTTTACTTGATATTTAGTTAACGTGTAGCGCTTCAAATCGTGTACACTTAGCTCAACAGTTATTTATTAACAAGTTCTGGTACTATAATGGTGTACTGTTTTTATGTAATGGAAGAACCTTTCAAGTGACAAACAAGACTCGGAAGTCCATTATTGTAGGTTATTTTTTGGGATTCGGGGATCAGACATCTCCTACCCTCTCCAACTGTGCACCTGAAATCAAATTATTGAAATAAAACTTTCAGAATATCTTAGTAACACGATTATACTTTTAGTTTTCATTGCAAAAAATATTATGTCATTTTTCATTGCAAAAAATATTATGTCATTTGGTCGTGTCTTCATTTCAGTGATACCATTGCATGTTTCGATTTCTCTATAAGTTTTGTGTTACACGGGAATTTACAGTTTATCAACAGAACTTTCTGAATAGTAAAAAGTCATATTTTCGAAAACATATATATACATTACTGTTGAACGCATGCATGGTCTTCATTAGTATTTACATTATTTTTTCAAAGATAAAGATCGACGGTTGAAATTTGTTATATAAAAGAAGAGTGGCCTGTGGACATGTATGTGTACAAAAGCAGGTGCACATTTGAAGTAAGCAAAGCTTTGGTATACTGATTTATTTAGGGCACGTACCACACAAGCTTTATTTATATATACGAGAAAACTCGTTTCTCATTTATAAATATGTTTGCCAAATGATTACAAAGAGCTGAAAGATAGAATTCTTGCTTCAATTACACCGACATGTAAACCATATCGACGAAAATTCACCATAATGTCTCGTTTCTTGTTCATTGGTCTGTTCGTCCGTTATAATTGATACGTCATCTCAATCATTATATCCTAAACTGTCAGAGCCATGCATATCTTATACAGCAGATTGCACTACATGTATGGGTATTTTTTTCTGAACTGTCAATATCATAACTTCCTAGTGCTTGCTGTAAGTTAATGCACATGTATACGTTGCAAGTAAACACTTTGGAAACATGAAGACCAAGTAAAAATTGTATAGAGCTTTATAAGTTATATAGTGTTAATAATTTTTCACATACCATTTTAATGCCTGTAGCAGTAACAGTTCTCTTTGAGGTACAGATAGAATAATTCTTTAAGTTGGTAATAAAAAACAGCAACAATAAACAAAAAAAAAAAAAACAAACAAACAAAAAACAAAAAACAAAAACAAAATAATCACTCAATTAATATTGCTGCGGTCAAGGAAGTAGCAAAACTTTCAGTTTATCAGCATTAAGATTTACACCCCAAGCCCTCTACCTTTCATTGACTCGCCGTCATGCAAAGACAACATTGTATACATTTGTCAGGTTTTCACGTCTGATATATCTACAATGTAGACATTTCACATCGACGAATCTAACACATTGTGTAAACTGTTGGTGTTAATCTTGACTTCATTAACATGATTAAAATAAAAGTTTTGCCACTTCCTTGACCACAGCAATATATGTGCTCTCAAAATTCAAGTGGAATAGGTCAAAAGGATATTAATTTAAATTCACATAAAATTGAGTCCTGTATGTGATCGTCAAAACATGCGCCTCTCATTTTTGTGTCATCTCTGCACTGCCAGGTTTTGTTAAGTGAAGTCGTGGTACCGGTTAATTTCAACAGGAACAACTGTAAAGCATGCATGAAACGGTCAGTTTTCTACAATCACTATCGCAAATCGGGAAATCGTGAAGGTGAAATAAATTTGTTACTGTGATAAATAAAAAGAAAATCGGTCAACTAAAAGTCCGAATTTCGGCATACTTCTTTAGTGACAGAGTTTGGCAAGAAACGCACTGAAACGCACATTGACATTACATGTAATTACATGAATCAACTTTATTTCAGAACTTTAATTTGTATTAGTACTATTTTTAACAAAAGGCACAGGATATTGGGACGTCCAGTGTAATAGTTTACATAGGCGTAACAAGCTCTAGTGTTTCTCTAAAACCAAAACACTGTTATTTATTGCCACCACTTTCAGTCCCACGATGCTATTTAAAAATTGAATGACAAACGCTGATCCGGTCCATTTGTAGACAACAGAAACTAGTATTTACATTTTTGTGGTCTCTTATAATATACTGGCTAACAGAATTGCACACCATCAAGATGACCCCAATATACTGTATTTTAAAGGTGCAAATTAAAACAACCGATACTGAATATTGATATGGTAGTAACATAATTGAAACAAATTTGAAACATATTTACTGACTTTTAAATTTTCCAAGTAAAATGAATTGACAAATAATTGAAGAGGAAAAATATGAACAAATATAATTAAAACCAATGCAAATTATGTGTTTTTTGAATTACCTTTCATTCTCATTCATGTGTCATTGTAACCTCGGTATTTTGTTATTACATTTTCCCTCAGCCAGTTTAAAAAATATATGCCTCGATTATTACTTGATTTATTGTTTAAGTATGTTTTTTTATTGTTTGAATTTTATTGTGTCGCATACATATATATATGTATAATCATGGCAATAAAAATATTGAATATATTTTAAAAATATTATTGCTGAAAGGGATACAATCCAATTACATTTCAATACATTACGTTAAAGTTCGTATTAAGTTAAAGTTAAGTTGCTTATCCGAAAACCTCTATTTAAACGTAACGAAACGCATTAAAGCGTACTGAGACCTAGTAATGCGTAGAATGAAACGTGACTAAGCAAAGAAAAACGTAGAGAAACGTAGCAAGTACGTAGCGAAACATATAGATTCTAATTACCTACGTTTTGCTACATAACAGCTACATTTCTACCACGTTTTTCTACGTTTCCCTACGTTTGTGCTACGTTTCCCTACGTTTGTGCTACGTTTTAAGTTTTGGCTACGTTTGTATTGTGCAGACCAATACAAACGTAGCCGGCTACGTTTCTTTATCATCCTTCCCCATGGTTATATCAGCCTGCAGAGCCTTTCAGCAAAAGCCGTATCTGGTTGACCCGGATATATCAGAGGTTGACCTGGATATATCAAGGGATTCTCCCAAAGTTTCAAAGGCAATAACTTTTTTTCAAGGTTTCAAACGAAATCAAATTTGTAACAATAAACATCTATTGCATTTGCTCTTTCCGATTAGGTATTCAGAACAGAATCATGATTACACAAATAGATAAACTAGATGTCAGAAAAATTGTAGAAACTAGGTCGTTGATATATCCTGCAGAGCTTTGACGTTTTCACATTATGACGTCATAAAAGCTCCAAGCAACGATAGAATGTCGTAACAACCAAAGGTTGCGGCAAAATTCAAAATCGACATTATTTATAGAATTTCGATCAAATTATTCACCCAGTTACAAAACCTTTGCCAATAAAAAGATAGAAAAAAATTACAAAACATGTTTTTAAGCTGAAAATTGCTGAAAAGGCGAGAATGGCATGTATGTCGAATTTCCCGCGCAACTTTGGGAGAATTTGAAAATTCAGTTCAATAATTACAAATCTAAAATGCAAAATAAAGGATGATAAACAAGTTATCGGGCTTTTGACAGCTGATGTATTGTAAAATATCACCCCGCGCGCCAGAATATGAAGCTTGGGGCTCGTTCGCTACGCTCACTCGCCCCTTTGCTTCATATTCTGGCTCACGGGTTGATATTTTACGATATATTGCTGTCAAGAGCCCGATAACATATACATACACGTATTGCTACGCATTGCTACGTTTGGTCTACGTTTTGCTATGGTTTTCTACGTATATTGCAGTTTCGCTACGTTTTGAAAACGTAGCGAAACGTAGGGATTAAAACGTGACAGTGTGACTGGGGCTTTATTGGTTTTTATCTATCTATCCCATCTCTGGTGGTCCGCTAGAAATTTATGTTCGGAAGGCTTTTGCCTTGTCTGCCGAAGATTTTCTTAAACATTGAATTCTATGAGAAACACATTGTGTCATTAAAATATTTCTGAAACCACAAATAATATAACTTGGTAAGATTGGACGGTTGGTTGTCCTTTTTCAAAATTGGTCAGCGCAAACCCCAAAATGTTTAGATCATACATGCAGTTTACGTTGGATCTGATAAGAAACACATTTAAGGTGTAATCATATATTTCTAAATCTGTTTCTTTTCGAATGTATATAGAATTATAAAAGGTTAATGTCAAATAATAAGATGGTTGCCGAAAAGGAGCGTATTTGAAGGGGACTGGAAGGGGTCTACCCCGGGGAGGGGGTAACTTCCTATATATTGGTATATAGGGACGTGCGGCAAATTTGGGTGCTTATTTTTACAAATTCTAGTATTTAATTGATGCTCGTTTCCCCCTTTTCATATTTATTTTGGTCTATTTTCAACATATCTGGTATTAATTTGGGTTGTTTTTTTTTTTTAATTTCGTATAAGTATTGTGAGAAATTCATTAAAACATAGCTAATCAACGATTACAAAGTTCGCCTCGTTATGGCACCTTGTCGCAGCAACCAAATTTTCCCTGGATGCTGACATTCTATCAAAATTGCATACATATGCAAGGTTACCTGAACCAACAATGTACAGTTACTGAGTTATGACATTAATGTAAGTCATTCATGCGTAAAATGTAGGTTTAAGTGACCTAATTTTGTCTGAATGCTGAGCTACTATCACAGATGCATGCACATACACATGCAAGATGATCCTACCATCTACAGTACATGAGATCTGATCCCTGACATGAACTTGAATGTAAGTCACTTAAGCGGAAAATATAGGTCAAAATGACCCAATTTTGCCTGGATGCTGACCTACCATCAGAGATGCATGCATGTGTAAGGTTAAATGATCATACCATTTACAGTAACTGAGATATCAACTCGGATGTAAACTCAAAATGTAAGTCAGTCAAGCAGAAATATAGGTAAAAGTGATCAAATCTTGCCTGGATGCTGACTTACCATCAGAGATGCATGCATGTGCAAGGTTAGATGATCCTACCATGTACAGTGACCGAGATCTGAACGCGGACCTAAACTTGAATGTAAGTCAGTCAAGCGGAAAATATAGGTCAAAGTGACCTAATTTTGCCTGGATGCTGACCTACAATCACAGATTCATGCATGTGCAAGGTTAGATGATCCTACCATGTACAATGACCGAGATCTGAACTCGGACATAAACTTGAATGTAAGTCAGTCAACTGGAAAATGTAGGTCAAAGTGACCTAATTTTGCCTTGATGCTGACCTACCATCAGAGATGCATGCATGGGCAAGGTTAGATAATTGTAATATGTACAGTGACCGAGATCTGAACTCGGACATAAACTTGAATGTAAGTCGCTCAACCGGAAATTGTAGGTCAAAGTGACATAATTTTGCCTGGATGCTGATCTTCCATCAGAGATGCATGCGCGAGCAAAGTTAGATGATTCTACCATGTACAGTGACCGAGATCTGAACTCGGACGTAAACTTGAATGTAAGTCACTCAAGCGGAAAATGTAGGTCAAAGTGACCTTATTTTGCCTGGATGCTGACCTACCGTCAGAGATGCATGCACACGCACAGTTAGATGATCATACTATGTATAGTTACTGAGATATGAACTTGGATGTAAATTTAAATGCAAGCCACTCAAGCAGAAAATATAGGTCAAAGAGACCTAGTTTTCAAAGAGGCTGTGAGATAGCCCAAGATGCACCTGCATGCAAAGTTTGATGACCCTACCCTGCATAGTTACCAAGATATACACCAAAATGCGGACGCAGACGAAGACGTGGACGCGGACGCCGGAGGTACCCCAATAGTCCCCCTCAACTTCATTGAGGCGAACTAAAAATATCGCTTTTATTATGAATTTACAAATTTTATATGTCATATTTAAGAATTTGTCCCTTTTTCTTCTAATCATACAATAAAATAAATTTACATTTTACATTCGTATTTTTATGGGTGTCATACATAAGGGCAGTATTTATTCGGGTATGGATTTCGATCATAATCTAGTATTAATTCGGGTATAATTTTTGGTCCCCAGCCGTACGTTCTCGTACAAAATATATGACAGCTACCAGGTGGGGGGTCTACGCGTGATCTGTGAAAATTCTTTAGTTTGAAACAAGTGTCGGCACAAAAAGATAAAGATCTGTAAAAAAATTGTATCGTTATTTGTGAAAAAAATACAAGCGTGATTCTTGGTCTTTTGCGTCTGTCTTTTTCATACATGTTTAAAATTGATAAGATTTCACTGGGAAAAAATTAAAGAAACTTATAAAATATCTCTTTTTTACGATGGTATATTAAAGACACTCAAAATTTTATTTTTTGACTTAATATGTCGAAATGCCGATTTAGTATGTGGAGATCACGACTTAGTATGTGGAGATCACGACTTAGTATGTGGAGATCACGACTTAGTATGTGGAGATCACGACTTAATAAGTCGAGTGCTCGACATAGTATTTCGAGATTGTGACTTAGTATGTTGAGATCACAACTGAGTATGTCGTGATCACGACTTAGCCGAGCGCTCGTTTTGTGTATTTCAAGATCACAACTAAAGTAAGTCTTAATAAGTCGAGCGCTAGACTTACTTTGTCAAGATCACGACTTATGACATGGTGATCTTATGGTGGCTTTGAGTTGTTATTACTCCCCTTTGGGTCGTTGTCTCTTTGACACATTCCCCGTTTCCCTTCTTTTATCTACTTAGTATGTAGCACGACTTAATAAGTCGAGCGCTAGACCAAGTATGTCGATATCATGACTTAAAAGGTCGAGTGCTTGACTTAAATACTATGTCGAGATCAAGACTTAGTATTACAAATTACTATATAAGTGTATAGAAACATTGTAAATAATAACTTTGAATATCTTTGGAATGACCCACTGCTTGGATATAGGAGGCCACTCGAGTTGGAATTTGATATGGATTTTTAAACACACCCTCTCAAACAGTACCCATAACAAAATATAGACTCATTAACATTGTAATTTTCATAATCTAACATTACAATGACTAGAAAAAACGTATTATTAGATTGTATGCAGCATTAAGGGCGGAAGAGGGGGTCCGATCCCGAAAGTCCAGTCTTACCTTGCTCCTCTCCCGATTGAATTTTTGGTAATCCCGAAATCCCGATATATAAAAGGGTGTAAAAAAATTAAGAATAATTAAAGTATTTTCCATAGATATTAACCCCGGAAATTTTCAAGCTTTTTATTCTATCTAAGGTCCATAATTTGGTGTTCGTAGGGGAAAAGATTTGAAAGCAACAACAAGACATTTTATATTTCAAAGTCATATTAAATTCTGACCGATGGGATAAATATAGAATCCACAATCGCATCGAGTGGAAATATAGTTTCCATAAAGAGAACTAGTTGATTGTGAAATTTCTTACATCGAGTTAAATAAATTTTGCAAATGTTTGAAAGCGAGGCTTGCCGAGCTTTTAACCATTTGAAAATTTGTTTAACGAGATGTGAGAAATTTCATAATTAACGTGTTTAAGTTGTGGAATGTGTTTCTCTTACTGGACGAAAAACACCGAGGATTATATTCCGAATAAATTTGGCGGGAAATTTCACGAAACTTGTTCTCCTCTCTACTGGAGAACAAATGTTTCCACACCCTTCAGGAAATGTGAAAACTGGATAGAAATTAGAGAAACGACATTTTTACACTACTTTTCAAATTTTTAAACGCGAGGCTCGCCTTTTATCATGATGTTACAATGCTAGAGAGGGGAAATGTATTTCTCCAACTGTTCAGGAAACGTGAAAACAGGACATGCAGAAATTAGAGAAAATTATTTCACCTCTCTTCCCGCCAAATCTATTCGGAACATAATCCACGGTATTTTACATATATCATTAGAGAAACTTAAACACGTTAATTATGAAATTTCTCGCATCTTGTTAAATAAGCCTCGTTTTCAAACGTTTGAAAAATTTATTTAACTCGATGAGTAAAATTTCATAATCAACTTAGTTCTCGTTGTAGAAGCGATGCTTTGTTTTGGGCCGTTTTAACCTGGATATGGGATGTTGTCTCCTTGACATTTACCCCATTTCCTTTCTTTTTCATATATGTTTCGCATGGTCAACGGATTGTAAACACACATCAGTATATGTTAATAATATTTTTTTTTTGTTAATCAAAAGTGATGTAATTAAATCAACTACAATAATAGATAATTATAAGATACTACCGCATTTTTCTCGATCGTGTAAATATCGGTATATTTAGTAGAATTTCCGTCATGATATTCACATTTTCAAACTGGCGGAGATGATCAAAATACTTTTTGGATATCTAAATGTCATCTGATTGGTGACGGCCCTGTTACACACCGATAGTCCAAAGGTTTAATAGTCCAAAGGTCCGATAGTCCGAAGGTCCGATAGTCCGATGGTCCGATATTTCGAATGTCCGATAGTCCGAAAATGGCCCTATATAAACCGAGACTGGAAAAAAGTGTAGACATTTTTTTCTAAAAACAAAAAAAAAAAAGTCGCAAATATTGCTGTAAGAGGGCTAGAATTGTAGAACAACAAAGCAACAAAGGAAATCAAAGACCAGAGTCATGGTCAATACGAGAACACAGAGACACAATGACGCTAGACATCCACAAAAAACGGAAATAAAAACATCAAGGCACTCACAGTATGAATTCCCATAAAACCGTGAGTGACATCAGGTGCTCCGGAAGGCTAAGCATGGCTTATTTACCCTTCCGTAAAAGCAGAGGATCTCAAAAAATTTTCTTTTGAGATTCAAAACGTCAGGTTCATTTCACCTTAAAACAAGGAACTAATCGAAAACTTCAACACTCCGCATCAGCAATCATTTTCTAACGACGATTGATTCAAAGGAAGGGTGTAATATCTCAATTTGTATTCGCCGCTTGGGGGTCAGTGCGAGGTATTGAAAACAATTGGTGTCTGTCGTCCATTCGCATTTAACATTTCTACCATATCCACTCAAACTACAGTAGCATATGTAGCAATTTTTCAGGAGTGATATACATTTACGGAAGTCCTTTTACAACAATTGTTCATTCCCTTCGGATCAATTAAAAATCATGACTGTCAGCGCGCACCATAGTTTCACATTTGACCCTTCGGGAAAAACATATTTTGCAATCTCTTTTGAAACTAAAGCTTTAAATGAATCGTGTGTCTTTTACAAAAATCCATTTCGTGCTCATGGCTACTACCGTTGGCGCCCACCTTTGACAGAGTAATGATTTCTGCCGATCACAAATTTATTTATAAAGGGGACCATCTGAGGGCTGTTGTGACAAATTTTGTTCGGATACGGATCCAGTGGTTTTAGAGGGAAAGTTTTGTGATTGATAAGTTTTGGAGAATTCACGAGAGAAGGACGAACAGACTGGAACACAAATTGACTGCAAAAGCTCAGCTTGTGTAAGCTAAAATGTGCAGTTCTGATCATTAACCAGTATAATACTGATGAATTAAAATATTTGCAAGAGTTGACCCTTTGAATTTCTATTTTTAAGGAGGTTTGCAACTCATGTTTTGGGATTTCTGTCAGATTTTCGGTATCCTGTAGTTATATCCATTTAAGGTAGTAGACCTGGGGTAAAGGAGATAAGTCCTTTTTCTCCACAAATTACTTGTTTTGACTGGTACGAATAATACAAAAGATTTAGAATATTTATAATAAATAAAAATAGAATATTCATGTTATCATGAAACTGCAGTCCCTTTATAAATAATTCAAAGTGCCAACATTAAAATATCTAGGTTTTGAATGACATCTGAAAAATATTAAAATTAATGAAAGTCAGATTTTTGGAAAGGGAGGTAATTCTTTCTGCATCACGTTCAGTATTAAGACTTTTTATGCAGTTTTCCTAACATTGTGAAAAAACAGGAGTGTGATTTTTTTTTAATAAAGTTTTGATATAAATCATATGTATATGGAGGACCTTTTATATCCCAGCTTTGGGTGAAAATTGAGTGTTTTCATCTAGAGGAAATTGAATGAAGCTGTGTTTCCAGCAATATTTTGACAACGTATTTTCTTTTTTACTGCAAATCAACACTTCGTGCATGCTTATATTCATTATTCTCTCATATTGAGGTCTACAAGTTTCTATGAAGAAGTTTGGCAATTGATAGTAGTTTTATGCCAATTATTTTATATCTACAGTGCACTGAGTAGTATACGCTTCATGGTCATTTCTAACCAGAATTTAAGACTCCCATGATAGGGGTGTTTCCGTGAACAAAAAATAAAAAAAATCTTACGGTGAAAGCTTTCAAAACTTTTTATAATAATTTTAGAACATAATTGTTTCATACTGCAATTTAAAGAAAATTGACTGTGTGGAAAATTTATGGGCTACCCCGGGTCTACTACCTTAAAAACATTATAATTTTTTTTCTTTTTTTGCAAAAAGACACTCTATTTTTCCATAATTTTATTCTATACATCTTAGTGAGCATTTTCTAAAAAAATTATACAATTGTAATTATTCTGTCATTCATTCATGGTCAACCCTTTGCTGATGTAATTCGTTGTCAGAGGAGTTCAGTTTCCTGCCAAATTTTCAATCACACATATATATATA
>MJUU01016148.1:7067-39758 GCA_002080025.1 Modiolus philippinarum | reverse complement strand
TGAATCAATATGGCAAGTGCAATTTGTGTGTGTGTGGACACAATACAGTTGTGGACACAGTACAAATGTGGACACAATACAAGTATGAACACAATGATATACTAGTACCTCCCCCTTTTTTCCAGAATTATTCAGCGACGAATTATCTTCTCTACTAAATTCTGGTAAGCAACCATATACCTCCTTTCTCAGTTGATGTACTACAACTGTAAGATTTCATCAAAATCCAAGGAGTCAATAAAGAGGACATTCGCTGACAAGGTTCCTCCGATTTTTCAGACGAAATATCTCCCTTTCAAATTTCTAGCAGCAAACATTATAACTTCATGCACATCTTCAGGTGGTGCACTACAACGGTGTAACATTTCATTAAAATTTAACTACCCGTTTATAAGGACATGCGCTGACAGATTCGTCCCCCTTTGTTGCAGAAAATATTCAAAGACGAATTATCTCCCCTTCAAAATTATTGGCAGCAACCATATTACTTCATGCACATCTTCAGGTGGAGTACTACAACTGTGTAAAATTTAATTTTATTCCGAGCAGTCATTTAAGAACATGCGCTGACAAGGTACATTGACGGACAGACAGACGGACGAATGGACAAACAGACAGACAGACAGACAGACGGATAATAACTCGCGGGAAGGACTTTCATAAGTCGTGGGAACGACTGAACAGATTGTATAAATGACTTCACAACTCATGGGAACGACTTGACGACTGTTGATGATGACTTTAAGAAGTCGTGTGAACGACTTAACAAGTCATAGGAATTACTTCGCACAATTCGTGGAAACTACTAACAAGTCGCAACTCGTGGGAACGACTTGACAACTCGTGGGAGTGACCAAATAAGCGTTCATATAGAACATTCTACATTTCAGATCATTTGATTCAAAACTGTAAGCGGAACTAATACTAAAAATGATTTCCCCGTGAATAGTAGTATAAAGCGACAAAGAGATAGTTCACTGACTAGCCGTAAATATAAATATAAAACATAACCAAAATTGGAAGTTTACATGTTCAATATATATAAATAACCATGCAAAGTTTCAGATTTTTTAAATTGAAAACAAAAATGAGTTGATTACACAAATTTTACGCCGTCCTAAATTAATTCTACGTACAACGTCAGACTCAAGAAAAAAAAACCTACGAGTGAGAGAGGAAAATAAAAAAAAAACAAAACAAAACAAACATATTTAACCCTTTAAACATGATGTTAACTTGGTGAAATTTGTGAAATTTTAAGTAGTTAGAACGGCACCGAACATTCTCGTAAGACTACTACACATGGAATGGGATGCAACATAATTGTAATGCCTGAGCTTACAGGAAAAGTCAAATGGGTATGAAATTCGGAAGAAAAATTTAGACACACAACTGCATTTGTTTGTTTGTTTTTTTTTCGAAATTTCTAAAACTACGAGGAAGGTTGACGTGAAACGTATAATTAATGTAGGCCGGCTATAACAGAATATAGTTGAAAAATTGACTAATTGATAATTTGTACAATAGGGCAGACTGACTGAAAACGCCCCAAGCACTTATTTGTAGAGGGCATACCGTAATAAGTTACTCTCTCTCTATTATACGGAATTTTAATCGATATCATGTCCGCATCTAGTCACGAATTTTGAGCTGATGAGTAGGTTTAGGAAATACAGTATGATGAGATACGAAATAGTACTGAATTATGACTTGATCAATATCGACAATTACCGAGAAAAAAAAATCACTATTTTGATTTATTTAATGTTGAAATCTGTCACCCCAAAGACTAAAGCGGAAGAAAATCCCATATTCCGGCGATTAAAAAAATAATTCATAAAAATCCCGATACTTGATAATTTTTTTCCCGAATTCCCGAAAATAATAAACAATAACCCCGATTTCCTGGAGTAAAAACAGGCCAATCCCGACGTCCGATAAAAGGCCCCACCGATGAATCTCTCTGTAGGAACCAACTTATGCACAAGATGTCAAAAATTACTACCAATTCATGAAATTTACGTGAAGCGGCACGTCTGCCTATATCCCGGTGGAGGAAGTGATCCCCTAACAAATAACAATATTTAAAAGAATTGAATGCCTTTGTACTTAAATTATATTACACTTTCGAATTTTATATTAACTGAGATACAACAAACAGTTAGCTACAAATATAATGGTTATGATATCGACATCGAGCGATCGACTTATTAAGTCGTGATCTCGACATATTAAGTCGTGATTATGGCAAACCAAATCGTGATCCCGAAAAACCAAGTCGTGATTTCGACATACTTAGTCGGGATCTCTACATCCTAAGTCGAGCGGTCGACCTTCATGTATTAAGTCGCGATCTCGACATACTACGTCTATACAGTTACGTTACTAAAAATAATTTTTTTCTTAACAGGATTTAGCATTTTCGTTAAAAAAATGTCAAAGCTAAAAAAAAATTGTGCAGATTTATTAGAATCATAAATAAAAAAATGGATTCTCTCTGATAACTTAAACTATGCATTCTTCTCTATATGATATGAAAAAGAAAGGAAATGGGGTAAATGTCAAGGAGACAGCATCCCATATCCAGGTTAAAACGACAAAAAACAAAACATCTAGGGGTCACCATATGGTCTTCAACACAGTGAGGAACCTCACACCATCTTTTTTACATGCTTGGTTGATTGATTTTCTTTCTCTTTTTTGCTACCTCAACATAATTATGTGTAAATGTATCATGTTATATATCTCTGTCCTTCTGTATATCATTGTACCAACAAAGGTCATTTCAGAATAAAGCATATGTATACAATTCACCATTATATAATGCTTCATCAAAACTTAATCTTTTGTTTTATTTTGGTCTTATTAATTGTTGTATCGCCAGTGAACTAAACATGTCTTTCTCGCTGGTGTTGTATTCTCCGACTACATTTCAATGCCAGAATTTCAAGAAGACGGAAACGAATATCCAAGTACCAGTAAGGTTGGTTGATTGATTGAATATTGTTAAACGTCTACTCAGCAAAAGCTATATCAAGACGAGAACAAGTATTAATTCACTTTAAGGTATGGAAAGGACCATGGACGGGAAATTCTGACTGCCACTGGAAAGGAGGGTAAAATCGAAAGGGTGGGGAGTTTAGCCTTGTAGCCGATAACCTACGCACCACTAAAAGAAGAGCTTGCTACTAAGGTTCTTTAACGCGCAGAAAGCGTGGCATTTCTTCCTACACGTTGACCTGAGTTTACACCCCATCTGAAAGATGGGTTGTGTATTTATTCATCCCACACAACCACGGACATCCAGTTTTGGAGGGGTTGTACCCCGCATCTCTGGAATACTTGGTCAAATTTCTATATTCCAGGGTTCCCTCGGGGTCAACCCCGCAAGCTGGATATACTATGTCCTATTTCCATATCCCGGGTTCCCGGCTCGGGGGGTCAGAGTTGGACTAATTTCGTACACCAGTCATATGACAACCGTTAACTAAATTCTATTGACGAAGACAGTTCACGGGATTTGCCATAAAAACAGATTTAATTTGTCCCTTTAGTCATTATTATCCACTTCTGATTTAAAAACTTTAGTACACAGCAAAGTCCAATCTGCTGTTGTTTATTCGTTTGTGCATATGATAAAACATGGCCGGATCCACCCTTCAAACAGGGATGTTTCGAGCTTCCAGAAAAGGGAGTTCCGGTCGGTTTTTGCGTTATTTTTTTTTGTTGACATTGTTTCTTTAATTCTGCACAAAATTTATTTTTTCTTTCCAAAAAGGGGGTTCGAATCCCTCGGAACATACGCTTGGATCCGCAAGGACAAAAATAGAAAAAAGTTAGGGGACGACCATTTGATTTTCAGGGGGCAGGACGATTTTGTAAATAAATAATTAAATCTTGGTTCCAGTGAAAATAAATATTCTAAAACCTACTAGTCATGGAAAAAAATAATTTGATTTTTGGTGCGAAGAATTAAATTCTTATTGAAAATGCAAATAAATAATTTTATGTGAAATTTGGCGTAAATAAATAATTTGTTCGAGTTTTTCATGAAAGTAAATAAATTTTCGAGGCAAAATCGACCACGTCCTCCCCTGAAAATCAAATGGTCGTCCTCTTATTACAATTCAAGACAAGTTTAAAAACACCGCCACATATGCAATAACTGGGATATGAAATTGGCCAGGCTGATACCAACAATGACATTGGCTAGTTACATTGATTCTTCATTATAAAGCATTCATGGATATGGGGTGTTGTCTCCTTGACATTTACCCCGTTTCCTTTCTTTTTCACATGTATATGACGTTTTGGATACTAAAGGAGTATATCTTTTTTGGTTCCCTGTCTTCGTATGACTTTGGCGTTATTTTTATGCTCTGTAGGTTGCTCCTTCATCATGTTCATACGTTTTCTAGAAGTTTGAATTTTATCGGCACCGAAGAAACCTAAGTTTGCAAAATGGCCATCTGCAGAACTGTAAATTTGCCAATACAATAAGACGTTACCTTAAATCGCAAAAATTATATGAAACATAAAAAATAAAGAATTTTCAAAAATTTAAATTATGAAAAATTAAAGAAAGGAAAAAAAAAATAATAAACGGGATCGCCGTTCCCCACAGGGCGCTTCGAAATGGTCGAAATCCACATTTCTTCACCGCTTAGTGAGAAAAGAAGAAAGTTCCGAAAATTATAAAATGTACATTACTTTGGGCTGGTATATGTAAGTATCAGTTAAGTTCGGGGCAGTACTGGGTTACAGACAGATAATTGAGATAGTATTTTTTTTCAATAACATTGTAGATTTTTTTGGCTTAATCAATAATATTTTCTCTTGTTAACTAGGCTATGGAATAGCCTAGCTATATGGACATAGACCACAATTAATTTCACTATATTTCTTTGTTATAACTTTTCCCAATATTTTCTTGCAGGCATATTTTAGGCCTAAATTTTCCCTAAACACAGTTAATAACATCCGGTCCAGGTAAAACCTGAAAAGCATGACATATGTTGACCGGCATTTTACTCTGGCATTTGAAATTCAATCAAAGAGGGGTCAAAATTTGGAGCTAATATGTAAATTCAGGGCTAATTACACCCCTTTGCAGAGGCATGCTGCTGCCAAATAAAATAAGATTCTTCCGCGAATAAAATATTTTTGTAAACTTCCAAGTATATACTTTAATTTTACTACAAAGTAAAACTCCATTACCAAACAAACTCTACCATTATTATTTTTTCAAAAATACTCCTGTTTAATTAGGAACTACATTAGATACCCTGAAACCGGATGTAGAATTTGTGGTCTATGTCCTATCAAAGGGACAAATTTCAATAGATTTCAATAAAATTTTTACAATTTACTAGTATATGTGTTAATAAGATAATATCAGTGTTTGAGCCCATTCACATTATAAACAAGCGAGAACGGGCACTAAACATAGGTACAGGGTTCTTCAACTACAAGGTTCACTTTTAAGACCATGTTTTATTTCAAATATAAGAAATTAATTCCAAATATTTCTTTTTGATTATCTTCTTTGTACTTTTTCTATTGTATTTGATTTTTTTACATTCAAATTACAAGTTTTCACCATTATTAAAACAAATTCTTGTAAAAAAATATTTTTAATGATTTTTTTAAAATAAACTTACACTTTTCCATTACAAAAAGCCATAAAAGGGCAAAATGTAAGAAAATAAAAAGTCTAAGATTGTCAAATTTCATGTTAAAAATTAGAGGAACATGTAAACTCTCACTTTCAATAACTTACGATCAAACCTTAATTAAAATAAAAAAATAACTTATGAAATAACCACACAGGGGTTGTCTATTTTTGAATTTTTCAAGAATTGGTAAATGGTAAGCAAATTAGTAATATGAATAAAATCTTCCAGTTGTTATTTCTAATTGTAATGATTTGATGTAATTAATACTTTCCTTATAAAATGAGACCATTTTCTAGTAAAAATTCATGAAAAATTGGAAAAGCAACGTAGGATGGCTAAGAAATAGGAAGGAAATACAGTTTTAAAAGGGCAATATTCCACATAATAAAGGCAAAAGATTCCCAAAAATGACATAAAACACTCTATTACAGCGTTAAAATAGAAGAGATTTGCTCCGAAACATTAATCCCTGGTTACTTAACACAGCAGTGATGAAAAATCGGTTCATTATCCGTACACATTGGACACCCCCCACCCCAGCAGTACCAGATTTCTACGTTGTATCAATCAAATAAAGTTTAATGAATACTGAGGCTGGAATATGGTGTATGAAAACTAAAAATCATCTTCTAAGCTGATACAGATGCAAATTTCATGGTTAAACATTTGTTTTATGTACATTTTCACAATTTTGCCATATTTGGTCAAATATGCAAATTATCTCTGCCAAATATGGAAATTGTAAGTCAAAACGAAAAAATATTATTCGCTTTGTGTCTGGACAAAATTTGATGACCAAACTAGGCACGGTTTCATCTCAGCGTAGATTTAAAGCAAACTAGTGGTCCCCCTAGATCAGGACATAGACCACAATTAATTTCACTATATTTCTTTGTTATAACTTTTCCCAATATTTTCTTGCAGGCATATTTTAGGCCTAAATTTTCCCTATACACAGTTAATAACATCCGGTCCAGGTAAAACCTGAAAAGCATGACATATGTTGACCGGCATTTTACTCTGGCATTTGAAATTCAATCAAAGAGGGGTCAAAATTTGGAGCTAATATGTAAATTCAGGGCTAATTACACCCCTTTGCAGGGGCAGGCTGCTGCCAAATAAAATAAGATTCTTCCGCGAATAAAATATTTTTGTAAACTTCCAAGTATATAGTTACTTTAATTTTACTACAAAGTAAAACTCCATTACCAAACAAACTCTACCATTATTATTTTTTCAAAAATACTCCTGTTTAATTAGGAACTACATTAGACTACCCTGAAACCGGATGTAGAATTTGTGGTCTATGTCCTTATATATTTACTTCAATGGGTCAGGAATCCAGTTATCCTTCTTATTGGTATTTAGGAGACCGTTTCCACCTTCAATTACACGAGAGTTCCTATCACGAAAGTCTTGCATTGGCCTTTGATTACACATATTTATTAGGATTAGACACAAGTTATCACAACTTAATACAGTCCTTTCCTTACATAGAATACACATATTAATTTATTTGACGACAGCAAAACATAACTGAAAAATTGCATTTCAAAAGAGAAAGAGTGAAAAAGGAGATGTTTGAACTGAAGGTGTATACACAAAAGAAAGATTAAGGTATAAAGTAAAAAGATTATGAGAAAAGAAACGGAATGAAGTGAGATTAAAAGCTGACCAAGACACTCAGAAACGTTTTGATTGTTTTATAAATAATCGCACCCTTTCGAAAATGAACGAATTCTGTCACATGTACAATTATCATTTCCAAACAGTAAAGTTTCAAGGCTTTATCTTCATCAGCCAGGCTCTCAAAGAGGGTCATTCAAGCTTCCGTATATAAAGGACATTCAACAAGATAATGTATGGAACGCCCAAACTGTCTTATTATGTTCACTTTCTATTATATGATGTGCATTCACCATTATATGATGTGCAGTTACCATTATATGATGTGCATTTACCATTTACCATTATATGATGTGTAGTCACCATTATATGATGTGAAATCTTCATTATATGATGAGCAATCTTCATTATAAGATGTGCAATCAACATTATATGATGTACATTGAATTTCGTTATTATATGATGTGCATTCGTTATTATATGACGTGCATTCGTAAATAAACTGTTTTATTCAAAGAACCTTTGGGTCTAAGATCAGTCACAAATAAAATCACGAAAGAAAATTCAACAAAATTTTGAAAAAAGAATGAACAATAAATAAAAAAAAACACATATTCCACCATATTAAGTAATAAATATTGATAAGGAAGTGTGCCCGTTTTGGTGATACAAGTTTTCAAGATTTTGGCGAGAAACCGAATCCTTTAGACTTAAGGTGTTGCATATAGAAGATAAACACTGGAATGAAATAAAGCACTATAGAGAATTTCATTATATTTTCTCAAAAATCAAACGAAAGATGCATATTATCACTGTGATATTCTTCTTCTTTCTGTTCCCTTTTATAGATTTCTTCTAGTTCATTTTCTTTATCATTTTTCTATTGTTATACCCTGATCCTATATCTATGATATCAATAATCTTTTATAATTTTTACCGGGAAAGTACTTTCTTAATTATGAATGACTTCCGTCCTAGCCCCCCCAACCCCCCAAATAAAAATAAAAAAATAACACCTTTAAACCACAAACCGATAATTTATATCGGCAAAGTTGACAATGACTACACGTATTATTAAATAGTCGCTAATTTAATTTATTCAAATTCTTTGTCTGTTTATTTGTTTACTTTAACTTTTTATTTGATTTTCTGTATTTCAAAGTGTTTAACCCAGCCCCAATTTTTTTTTCCATTTCTTGTAGCGTATTCGTAAAATATATATTGTAGGAATAACAGGGGCTCCAAGTTCCAACCCTTTAGAACATTGGACCACAGGCGGAGCCCTTGTGTTGAAGCCGTGAGACCTTATGTGGACAAGGTCTACCGGCTCTGAGCGCCAGCACTAGGGGTGCAGGTCCTAACACAAGGGCTTCGGATTCCAATCGCAGGGCTCTGAGTTGCACTTACTGGGCTCTGGACCCTCAGAGAGTTTAGGAGCCCCGCGATAATTCCAATATATGTTTTTAAGTGTATGTTAGGCAATTACCATGTATTATTGTTACTTCGACGTTGATCCGTCATCCAAAACTGCACCCAGCGGTGAATCTATAGTTAAGCTTTGAACTTTAAAGGGGAATGCATACAAAGATCTTCTACTAGTAGACCTCTGAATGGATTTTATCAAAAGATGACTTGAAGGATACTTGTGAGACGTTGACCAAGTTAGTTACTTTGATGCCAACCCATCTTCCAACATTACCACCAGCGTCAAAACTATACCTTATGAGAAATGCATAAGTAGTATATAGACGCAATCAAATGGTCATTTGTGGTGTTACATCACCGGAAGTGGCGCCACCGGATGTCACGTTACCGGAAGCGGAAGCCATGTGTTGGTGTTTACACTATCCATGCGCAACCACAAGTAGTTCTAATTGATGCATTATTCGACCATTTGAACAAAAATGACACCACTGATCAACACCTGATCCCATAGGGCACCTGTTACACTTTATCACTTCGTGCATGCTCGGCCAGAAGTGGACGTATTATTTCTCCTGTAAGCTACCTTTTAAACAGGCAATGATGTAATAAATCAACATGTGACTCCGTAGTGATTTTGTATAACATTTGTATATACCACATGAGTGATCGGAAGTTGGCATGTCCACATTTTGAGACAGGAAAAGGTTGTATTTCATTAGTCAGTACGACTGGGACTAGGCTTTTTGTAGTTGTAATCGTATGGTATTTCTGATGTTGTCTTCTCTCAGGCATTTTGTAAAAGGAGATAAGCTCCTGCGTATTTTGTTCATTTCGTATGTTGGTGTCTTCTATTACTTCTGCGTTTATAGTGGATATTTTGTTTTTCGAAAGGTGATAGTTCTTTCTAGTATTTATTACGCACTTTTCGAGTTGCTAGCAAAATTTTTAGATGTTGAGCGCTTATATTGTGTCCGAATCTGAAAGGGAAGGTAACTTTGATTTACTAATGCTCCTTACGGTTTTGTGTTTATTTTTATGAGTGTGCTCACAAGACATACAAGTGGCAAACAAGAATTGTTTTTGTTGTTCTCGTGTGCTCATTTCAATATGAGGCTGCTGCCTTTGCCGCGTTAGGTCGATTGGTGGTGTAGGGGGTGTAAATAGTGGTGGTTAAGCTTGATCTGGTGGATGTAAGGGCGACAGTTTTGTTGATAAGCTTCTTAAGTATTTGGTTTTCTTGATTTATGATGCTACTCACAACTGCTCACATGCCTCACGAGTATGCTCGCATGACTCGCGAGTTACAACTGTGCTGGCGTACTCATTTAACTACTCGGTGGTGGTTTTGGTGGTGGGATGAGGTGATCGGTAAATACCACTTTATCGTTTTTGGACTTACTGAACACTAACAATTATAGATACATTTTCATATTTCATTTCTTTTAAACAAAATTTTAGTAAAATTCTAAGTTAATGTCTATTATAGTTTTCTGTTTTCAGTGCTGGTGTTCCGTCACACGTATGTCCACCCTCTTTACATCTGAGTCTGCAAGAAATTTTATGTCCTTTCATTTCATTTCCGTTCTGGTTCTGTGTCTTTAAACACTGATATATATTCTTATTCAGTTAGGTCCATTCATATGATGTAAGGGTCACACCTGCCTTTGTAGGAAAAGTGTCAATTCTCCATTTGGGAAAGAAATACTTTCCCACTAAAATTGTTGACTGCTCAAGTTGTTTTGATCATGGTGTAAATATCTTCTCCCAAATGGTATGACCAGTTCACAGTTTCTCTACTTTTCACTCTTTGAATCAAGTCGATCACTGTATCTGTAACATCACACATGAATCTCCACTGGGGTAAAGGTAAGTTGATACCCACTGTGGCAGGAAAATCGTCTCTTTCTCAAAACCTGAAGTCCACCCTCTTCATTCCATTCCATTCTGTCAACTCTGCATATCGTTCTCCACCTAACGGCATCTTCAAGGGAGTTTGAGTGCCAGTATCCTTTTTGTTTGTTGTCTCATCCTAGTTGATATGGTGAGATTAGCTTTCTCCATTGCTTTCTAAACTATAGCGGTCAATTTTGCTTTTCGTGATTGAAGCGAAGCTTCCTTTAATGTGCCTTTTATAGTTATCTGATGTTGTCCCGATGACTCTTATTGGTCGGATTATTTTGTAAGATGATTTCTTATTGGTTGATTTGATTGATTTTACCGCATAATGAGTGGTCAGTATTCTGTACACATTCACATTTTGTCACCAACACACATTCGTTTTAACTTTGGAAAAAAATTAATTTGAATGATGAACCTTTATCGAAATGTCTTATTATATCTCAAACCCTAACCATATAAAGATTATCTTAACATCGCTCACACGCCTCACTCCCGAGTTACCTACGACTGTGCTCGCGTGCTCATTTCATTATTAGGAGGTGGTGTTGGTGTAGCTGTTGGTGGTGGTTTAGTGGTCGACAGTAAACTGACCTTTCCCTAACCCTTAACATACCCTAACCTTTACCCTTACCCCTTACATACTCTAATACTTATAATTAACCTAATACCTAAACCTTACCCTTACTTACCCCATCCTTACTCAAGCCCTACCGCTAAATTTAAATACACTTCTTTGTGGAACGAATCGCGAAATTTGGCAGCCGCGAAAATTACCCGCTATACGGTAGTACTCGACTTTGAAAATTCTCGAATTTTGGGTATCACTATCTCGACACCGGTAAGAGGTAGAACCTTGAAAGCTTCACCATTCGTGTAGGAGCTCGCCGTTACACCGGATTGATATACATGTATACATTGTACGGGAAACGAATAAAACTCTGGAAATCGAGGATTTTGCTGCTCGCGTTCTAATTTCACTGCTTGTGTGTTCCTCTCGGGGTTATTTGTGCTCTTGCAGGTCTAGCTGTCTGGTGGAAAACTTGTAGTTTCGCTGTTTACGGGTATGCGTACCTGCTTATTTCGTTGCTCACTTGCTCATTTTCACTGCGCGTGTGCTCATCTCTGGAATTGCTGTTGCATCTGCCGCGGTAAAAGTGGTAGTTTCGCTGTTTAAAAGTAGGATCATTTCGATGCTCACGCTTTTCATTTTGCTGCTTACCTGCTCGTTTATCGCTGTTCGCGTACTCATCTCGAAATTTTGAGGGAAGAGGAGGGTGGGGCCGTAAACGGGGAGGAGGGGAAAGATAAGACATTACCAGAGAAACACATTTTTATCAATTATTTATTATTAAGGAACATCCCAGACCCCATTCCTAATCCCAAGATTGCTTTATGACAGGCAAAGTAATTTGAAAACACAGAAAAGTACTAAAATACGGAAAATAAGAGAGCTATGGATCATCATAAATAAAAAATTAAGTCAATGAACGGACAAATCATATTGCAGGGAAATCAACAAATCAGACGCCGATTTAGCAATGAGAACAGTCAATCAGATTGATTATCGAGAAATCAGAATTTCATAAAAAAATAATCGACCAATCACAACCATCGATACAAATTACTCTGTCTAAAGTTATAAACTCACACTCGACCTTAAGTATGTCAAAAACCGACCAAAATCTCGACCAGCGATAGCGTCAAGAGAGTCAATAATGTTTGCTTGTGACGAATGTACTTAATAGTTTACCCCAAAAGGAGTTAACAACGACACGTAAGAAGTCACTCAAAAGAAAAGAAAAAACACAGCTGTGGCGTGTTCGGAAAACTTTTTTTGAGTCGACATTAAAAACAGACTTGAAGCTCCATATGATTACACATTTAATTGTGACGTCTGTGGTCAGTTCTTCAGCGATAAATTCAACCCGAAACGCCACATTGCTATATACGGAAGAACAGGAGCCAAACCTACGAAGCTTATGATGATGATGAAGAGGTCCAACACATCGCAATCTGGAATAGGTGGTTGCCCTACTACAAACAAACCAGACAACAGCAAGGATATTTTAACCACCCAGAAGATGAACATGTCTCTTTGACTTTATATTGCGAAATATAGAGACAGACGAACTTCGTTATTTCCATGCCAGTCAGAATAACAACAGGTTTTTGGACGTGCCCGTACTAGCAAAAAATAAAGAGGATTTTCGACGGTTCATTAATGAAGACCAGCAAGCCATTCTGGAGTATGTGCGACACAAGAGACCCACCACGAAATGGGAAGTCCATCTGCTAACAAATATGACATTCTACGTCATTAAAATCAACACAATACTTAAAGCTTAAAACAAATGGGACGGAGGGATGGTAATGCGGCTTATCCTATTGGATAGCCAGTCACAAGCCTTGACAAAATGCAGAGTGACCTCCAAGAGACTACGAGAATTTGTGATCCGATTTAATTACTTGCAGTCACTTCAAGAGAGCACACTCTTCTTTTCACAAAGGAAACGGGCCTTTCTTTGTTTCAAAAGAACAAAGCCCGAGCTAAAGTAATATTAGAACCGCAAAATATAGAGCGAAACTTAAAATATAAAGCCGTTGTTCCATTGCTCGTTTTCTCACGTATTTGTGGAGATTTTTTCTCATTTGCTTTTACTCCATTTCCCTTCATTGCTTATTTCAGATAAAAACATCAATCAAAAGCGACATCATCACGACACAAAGTAAAAATATACTTCAAAGTACAAACGGGTTGGGGTTAGAGTAAAAATTAAAAAAAAGAAACAAATCCAGACAAAACAAACAAAACCAAAGCCTTGGAAATAAAAGCAAAAAAGCAAATTGAATATATATGTATTGGGGACTGAACTGAACTTTTTTTTCAAAAAACTACATATGAATATGAAAAAGAAAGGAAATGGGGTAAATGTCAAGGAGACAACATCCCATTTCCAGGTTAAAACGACCCAAAACAAAGCATCTAGGGGTCACCGTACGGTCTTCAACACAGTGAGGAACCTCACACCATATAGCAAGCCTTAAAATGCCCCAAAAAGGTAAAAAAGTGAATAAATCAATGGAAACAAAACACATCCAATAACCCAAATATCAAGAAACTAAAATTTCATAAGAAGACATGGACAAGCCAGTTACCAACATATTCCTGACTTGGGACAGGCGCAAAAATTGCGGTGGGGTTAAACTCGTTTTCTTGGATCCAAACCCTTCCCCTATGTGTAGTGAATGGCTAAAAAATAAATACACAAAAAGACTCACAAAATTAAACTAGAAAAAAGTCCAACTTATCAGGACGAGTACCCTTACAATGAATTACATAAAACACGAAAACAATACACACAGGTACTGTCCGGACAAATGCTCGCAGTTACTGACAGCTAGCTAAGGACATAATTTCCGTTGATTAGGATATCAAGCCTTCTAAAATATGAAAGTTCAATTGAAATACCTCTAAATAGATTTGGTATAACAACATCATCAATTATGAAAGAAGAACATGATATTGTGCAATGCCAAATACTGCCAATATGAAAAATTGTTTAAAGTTAGTTATGGTGTAAAGCGTTTAGGAGATGATCAATGTTTTTGCCAACAAAAACCAAAAGTAAAGACTTAACAACAATGCCGTATTTATATCCTTTNGTATATTTGTCATGTTTGTCGTCACTGAAAAACAATTTAAATGAATTGCAACAAATGTACGTACATCCTGATGTTTTTAAGGACCATTTGATCAAATACCAAAATTTCTCTTTGATGAGTGTATGCGGTAATGTAGTATAAAGGTTAGAAAAATCATAGCTATTGACGGAGATGTATGCTTCCAAAAGTAGATAATTCCACTGTATTCATAACATTTGTTGCTAAAGTTGATGACGAGATTTTTTATGGTAGTAAGTGCACTTGTCAATAAAACAGAAATATGTGTAGTTGAACATTTACTTGATGCCGAAATAAAACGAAATTTGAAAGGATTTTTGTGAAGTTTAGGAAGCCAATACATAGTAGGAATGCTTTTATAATTAGAAGTTGCTTTAAGTTCAGCTGTAGCTATCATGTGATCATCAATTAATGTGTTTCCGAAGCACCTCGATGTAATACTTACGTCAAACAACGACCACACTATTGGCTGCTTTATCTGCCGGAACAAAAATATACCTTTTTTTCCAAATCTTTTAACTTCTGTTTAATTTTTGAAATCTCAGGAATGGTATTCTGCTGCTTATAATGAGTTTCAAAGTGATCTATTCGGATATCAACAACTTCCATGCATTTGTTAATGAAGGGATCTAATGCCTTTTTATCCGCATTTTCTCTTTTACACCACTTTTTACAGAATGACATGACGGCTTTTTTAATGACTTCACGACAGTCCTTCCAAATGATTTTTGAAGGAGGACGATATTTTGGTCCGTTTTGGAGAAAAGATTTTACCTCTCGGTCCTGGATGATGTTGAGGTCTCCTGTAATAACATGACCACTAGGTTCATATCGAAACTTCGAGCTTGCACAATTTCAGGTCAAGGGTTGATTAATTTCATGATTTTTGGTAACAGATGAATAATTAAAAATAAGGTCTCTTGTAGGTTTTTTTGTAAGTATAAGAAATAATGGGTGGTTCCATATTATCAAAATAAGGAGGAATGAGTTTGATAATTTTTTACCAACCCAATGTGAGCGAAGCGAACGATGGTTGGTACTTGTAAACACTTTTCGTTCTGAAGCGGAAGTGGGAAGAGCTAAAGCTGTACACGAGGTTTCGAACTGAAATTGCAAGTCGCGCCAAAGGCGCGACCACACCATAAAAAATACTAAATGATGACATAAATAGTATTAACAATTTATTAGTATGATTCGTGCCGAAGGCACGACCGTATAACTAAACAGACAACTCGTCTGTGTTTCGTATTTTCGAACACGAGATCACACGAGACAACGCGTGATCACACGAGACGGGCAGTAGTCAAAATGTCTTGCCGAAGGCAAGAATAATATGAACAAATTGATACAACTGTCATGCGACCACTACCAACATATATAAAGAATAAATAACAAAGAAAGTGTGATTCCCCATGACAACGCGTTCGTCATTTGCCCATGATTTGGCAAACACCGGGTTGCCGTAGCAACGCATTTCCCCAAGTATCTGAGTCAATTTAAAGACGACCGCTATGATAAGGATAAAACTGTCGTGCTGGAGGCACGAACATTGTGATTAATAGCAAACAATGAATAGTGTCGATGTGCCAAAGCCAAAAGGCACTCCGGCCTCTAGTATCATGACACGAATGAAAACGGGGAGCACGGATGTCATGACAACGTAAATAAAGATGGCAGTAAATTGTTGACAAATGTTCATGCAATCATTTATCAAAAACATGCCCATGTAACAACTCCAAAGAGCTCTGCGACGATGAAAATGCTATGAATGATATATGTGTTACCTTGAAGTTAGATATTCCTTTTCCTTGCCTTATGTTGATAGTCCACTGGTGTGAATATTTGACTGAAAACTTTCAAAATGAATTGGCATTACGCTTTAAACATAATAATGCTCAAATTAATTTGAAAATCGTCAATCTTCAAATGAAAACAACTAAGCGTCTGCTACGCCATGTACGCCGGAAATATATGTACAACAAACGTTACACTTCAAGGGCCGACAACTACAGAAGTGCTATTGAGATTGCAATGCATTCAGAGATCGCATAAACTGTTATATTTTGGGATCGTGAATTATAAAATAATCAGACTAGGTGTAAATCTGAATATTTTACTATGAATTGGAGAGTATATTTAGGGAACTTGAGCACACCTGTCAATAAAATAATATTTGATACGATGACCAATGGACCAATGATGTGAAAACGTAAGTATTTTCCCACTACTTTATATTTTTATTGAAGAACTTCAAGTTTCACATGTCTCAAGTTAACCCCCTCTCGCAGCTCTGCTGCAATTTTCTTGTTGAGTCTCTAAATATACTAGATATATCAATAAGGTCGATCCCTTTGTTGATATACGGTAAATTAAGGAAATATCTTTTATGGTTTTCGGGTTTATCAATTTTAGGAAATAATTCATGGTAGCAAAATGCGCTGATTATACCAGCAGCTTCATACATTGAACTGTAATATGCTGTGGTATTGCATTTTTCCAATAAAGTATTTAATTTAACAATAGGAATTGAACATAATTTACAAAGCAAATTATGTCTGCCGTTATTTTTAAAGATAGTAACAAGGTCAGAAATTGAAACTGAAGTTCTGTGGTATTTCCGTTTATTACGATTGATACGTTTACCGTGGGATCGTTTATTACGTAATTTTTTGGAAACGATATCCATAATATTGATGGAAGAAGTTCTTGATATGTTACCTAGGCCCATAATATTATCATTTAAACCGAGAGGATACGCCGTTTGCAACTTCTTTATCCAAGACAGTTCACAAGCTCTACAGCCGAAAAGCATTTCCCTGATTTGACAGAAAAATGGGCGATTAACATTACAGAAAAATAAGTGGAGATAATTTGTGAGACGTCACCGCCAGGTGGCGCTATACAACTTTGAGAAAATTACATTTTGACGACCCTTCGTGTTTGCTCGTTTTAGTCCTAATAAATAACTGAAACTAAATAAGTTTATGCTTTTAAATGAAACTTCAGGTCATTAAGTGGATGACTGGTACACCCTGATCTTCTATCTTAGCGAAATCTTTCCTTGAATTGAATAATTACATGAGCCTTGTGAAAGACAAAATGTCGGCGAGCGACTCTTGTTTACATTTTTTGTGGTCGGAACGAAGTGACACAAATTTTCCCCCTAATAAATATTCATATCGACTGGTATTTTCGTGTTCAGAGAGTCATGAAGAAGAGTTCTTGAAAATTTCATACAGGTACCAGATAAACAACCAACTTTATGGAAGCATCTCCGAGGCAGGACAGAATTTCGCTGACGGCGCATTTTCCCTTATTTAACACCTTTATTCTTAGGCTTAGAGTACCATTATTGTTCTTCAAGATATTGCTTCAATAAATAGAGGTAAAATTATGTATATCTGGCTAAAAATGCGCCAAATTTATTTAATTATAGCCCTGTCTGTTGCCTCAAAGTCAAAGGTCGCAGGGGCAACCTTGAAGTCAAGAGTCGAATTTCTTATTCTTCAACACATGTAAATATTAGAAAGTTTCAAAAAGCCAGATATCTTCCTTTCTACTTTGTGACTTGTCACTAGGCCTAGAGACAGACTGATTCCATAGTCAGATTCCTACATAGGGGGGGGGGGGGGGGGNAGTGACAATTTTGTCCTTTGACATCATTTGATTATGTTTCAAGAACAACTTTGCATGTTTCATTGACTTACCTGCCTATTTTGATGTTTTGATGTAATTTCCATTCATTCCATTGCATACTTTACTAGATATGTCTTATTTCATGCTATTTGAGCTTGTAGAATATAAAGAAAAATATTTCCAGCCACTATTAAAGGCATGCTGTACATGGGCTGCTTGGCACATTTGCATACTTGATTTCACTGTGCTGTCATTTCCCCTTCATTCCTTGACTAGGCATTAATTTCTCTATCAGTATGTTAAAAAGTCATTTAAACTATCACTGGGAGGCCAAATTTCTGTGTAAGATGGTGAGTTATTTTTTGTGGAAAATTAGATGTCCTTTGAGACTCCTGAAGAACTCAGTGAAATTCCAACACTGGCTACTGGCTACTACTGAATGCATGATTTTTGTCCCCAATTATTTGTATTTCATGTTATGATTTAGTAAAGAAAACCTTTTCCCATACCCTGGTGTAAAATTGGTGTCACTCTTGATCTTTGTCACTCATTTTAATCAGTTTTCAATCTATGCTAGGGAAGTTCATGGAAAAAATCTGCTTGCTTATGCAGATTTGGGCTAATTAAGTCTGATTGTGAAATGTTAGGATATATTAGTAGAAACAAAATGTGATGCATTGTTACCACACAGAAGGAAATGTTAAATTCATAATATATGAATAGCTAGATTATCACAAATACTTAGCCCCCATGAAAATTAAATAGCTGATTTCAAGGTTATTTACTCCTTATCCTTTCAAAAAAAAAAATATAATACAGACTTATGAACCAGCTGTATAACCTGCATAATTACTTATTTTATATAATTGTATCTTAAGAAATAAAATATATATATATAAATTTTAGAGTGCAATATCAACTTTTTATTGAAGCCCAATGACTTTATGACACAAATTTTACCCTATTTTTTTCAGTGTGACAATATTGTAATTTGAGGATGTTATTGCATTAAAAAAACAACTCCTTTAAAAGAAAATACATACAGCATTTATTGGAAAAAATATGAAAGATTGACTGAATGGGGTGTGAAGATATTCCCATCTTTT
The DNA here is from genome assembly GCA_002080025.1 of Modiolus philippinarum. Taxonomy (NCBI): domain Eukaryota; kingdom Metazoa; phylum Mollusca; class Bivalvia; order Mytilida; family Modiolidae; genus Modiolus; species Modiolus philippinarum. The sequence goes on along the minus strand of MJUU01016148.1, from coordinate 20,710 downwards.
TTTCAGTGATCAATACTGATCAACTATAAACCTGCCAATGAGACAGAGTTAATATTAGTAAGACATTATCAAGTATCAAAGCTATATCACTTTCATCCCCTATTTTTAACAATATTCAGAATTTTTGATAATTTTAAAATGTGAAAAAACTAGACATTGCAATCATTCTACAATGTTAAAATAGATTTTATTTGATTTATTTATTTTTCTGTACATGGTATACCTATATACCTCTCTAATTTCTGTATTAAAACTAATTTGACTGGTTTGTCAAAGAAATGCACCTACATGTATATACCAGTGTTTCAAAATTTCTTTTCATACATTATACTGTTCTGTCATTGTGGGTGTAAGTTTTGGTTTTGGAATTATTTACAGTTGTATGTTATGTACATGTTATAATATTTGCAGAAGCTGAGGCTGGGAAAGAATATAATCCCTTACTAAGAATTTTTTTTTCATTTTGTGGGGGTGTGGGACTACTTTGGATAAAAAAGTATTTTATACCAATTCTTTCAGTTTATAATAATTATTACAGAGAAAATTTGAATCATGCAGGATTTATTTAACTCCAATATGTACCAAATGGTATTGAAAATTTAAATTATTTGTGTTACTGTGTCAAAAATGGAAATTGAAACAAAAAATGGTGTAGACAATCCACAGACCTCAATCCTAGAAAATTGTTCCAAATAAATTCAGCATTTGTTAATGCAAAGTCATTGATAATTTAGCATTGTGTATATACACATTATGGGGCCAAAATCACCTGCAACTCCACTGGGGATATATTAAATTATAGTAATTAGAGTAAAAATATAGCTAGATTAAGGTCTGATCCTATCAAGAGCTTGCTTAGTACCATGTAGTATGTTGGCTACCTACAGGCCATTCTTTTCTTATTTCCATATTCCCTCTCTACTCAAGTAAAGGCATACCCTATCACTGCCTATCACTGCCAATCACTGCATGCGCTCCATACCGTCCTATCTACCTGATGGCTCTTCTTTTATCATAATTCACTCCCCCTCTATACCTGTAGACATGCACTTATTTCATTAAAATCTGTAGAGAAAGGGTACGTTCAATTCTTGACCCCCCCACTCAATCGTTACTCCCTTCTCTGCTAATTTTGACAGTAAATCGACCTGCAAATTGAAATATTTATACTGTAAGTTTGCAAGGACTTTAATTTTTAATATTTAGTTCAACTGTTGATAAACATAGGCAATAACTTGATTAATTTTGGTTGAAAATACTGGTTTCACTTGCGTTGACGTCTATCGCGAATGTTGACAATCGGCATTATCGCCCTTTGATTTTGGGAAAATTTCATCGATTGAACTGACACAATTTTTTCCCAATCGTTTCAACTGAAGATTATTAGCTCGATTGGTAGATATTTTTATTTCTCGTTGTGCTAAAGCAAACTCATTTTGTTACCTTGTCCAGTTTTCTAGAAATGTTTTGTTTTTCGTACCGAATTTTTACTTCCGCCATTTCAACAGCGTTGTATTTTGGCAAAATTCTCTAATTAATCCTGATAAATGGGTTCTATGGAGATTATCGAAGATTAAAATCAAATAAACATGTGAAGACGCGATAATATAGACACAGAAACACACCGTCATTCATGCGCCTGTTCCGAAAAGTGAAATTACGTCATTTTCAAATAAAAATCACGTGACTTTGTAATCTAAATAACAGCCATTATAGGAATTGCTTTCCGCTGCTACGTGATTTTTCAAATTGTTTATGTGACTGTCCGTCCTGCTTTACAACAATTTCTAATGGTTGAACCTTTATAAATTTGATGTTATGTTTATGTTTATTTACACTCTAAAAAATCTTTTACTCAGTAATAGTTTGATACTCATTTTAAGTAAATTACTTAGTAATTAATTACTAGTGATTACTTAGGCATGATTGGTTTTTACTTATTTTATAAGTGTTTTACTAACCTATTACTTAAATCATTTGAATTACTTATTTTGTCAAATGCTTTCCTAAATGATACTTATTTTGAGTAAAAACAATCTGTCTGAGTATTAACTGTTCAATATTAATTACTTGAATTAAGAAAAAATAACGGCATCGTGTATAAATACTGAATTTACCACGGGTTTTCACAGCGAGTTTTATTGAGGGAGAAATATAGGCATAAAGGGCCAACCCAAAGTTAAATTAGTTTATATTGAGGCTCCCATGAATTATTTCGTTGACACTTAAATGGTCTTAGGGAGATGAAATTGTCTTAGTGTTGATGCATGAAACTGCCGTCAAACTCCGTAAAATATTACGTTTTTGGTTTATGACAAGGTAAAATGCTGGAACTGTCTATGACATTATTCAAAGTGCTGTGGTCTGTATATGACGCTACCTTGAGTATATGCTGGTTTTACCAAGAATTGGAAGAACGTCATATTAGAATGATTGATAAAACTACCTTGAGTTTATTCTGATTTTACCAAGAATTGGAAGGTTGGAGGGACGTCATATTTGAATAACTGATAAAACTACCTTGAGTATATGCTGGTTTTACCAAGAATTTGAAGGACATTATATAAGAACGAATGATAAAAACCCACTTTAAATGTCAACTAAGGGATTTCTAAAGTGTACATTCAGTTGAATAAATAGTTTCTTTCATAATATTTTATTGAAAATAAGCAAAAGGACTGGACACAAGTTATACCAAATAAATATACAAATAAATAATTATTCAAGCTCTGTCCTTGGCTAATTTTGGTTTTACTATTTAGATCATATTGGTAATTTGTTCTATGTCAGCTTTTACACATATTTCCGTACATATGGATTTCCATATGGATAGATGAGATCTGCACTGAAGAGACACAAATTGTCGAAATGCGCTTATGTAGAAACTAAATTAACAGTAACTTCGTTTTTTTAATATTGAATAATTAAAAGTAACTACATTTTAATAAGGTATAAATAAACAAAGCTGTTATAATTGATGTAATTGTTTTGAAAGTAAAACATAACTATAATTTTCTTAAATAAGTTATGAGCTGCTTGTCACAGATTCCTTCCTTTTCAATTTTTCATGCCTGAAACTTTTCTTCTATGAACAAATAAAGGGATATGGAGTAAATGTACATGGGGGAAAATCCCTGTGATTAAGGAAATGGAAAAACGCTTTCATTGTTGTTTTTCATCTTAAAGTCAACATGAGGCCTTCAACAAAGATCAATCTCTCTTCCCTCATAGTAAGTTCAAGACGGCCCCTAGCATGGGTTTGAGCGGGATTCACTCGCTAATCAACGCTACATCCATGTCCACCATTTTACATTCTTTTTGTCATGGATGCTGGGTCTTCAACAAGCATACAAATCGTGAAAAAATTCTTGCAAATCCTTTGCCCGACAAAGGGACTAATCAACAGCACAACATTAACGATCACAGGACACTCATGAAAACTTGGCAAGTAAAATCGGGAGATGTGGGCAATATATTTACAGATTGACAGAAAAATGGTTTAATTTTCTAAAACAAGAAAGCCAAATGTTGAATTTTGATTGTCACACTAGTCATTCGGCTAATCGGGTCAATTGTCCGTTGATTTTGTTTAACATGCGGTTACAACGACGATGAGTCCGTTGATTGTAGTCGGCTACGGGTCAGTTGAGAGTGAATTTTAAGTTTTGTCCGGAAATTTTCCGATTAAGTCGATTTTTAGGTAATAAAAAATCGTCGTCCTACAAAACGCGTTTGTCTACCAGTGTAATATCAATCCTGCTAGCATTCACTGCCATTGTTTTTAAAATACGTTTCAATACATGGTCAGAAAACTTAAAGGCAATGATGTACCCTACAGTAAATTCAATATAAAATTTGACAAGTACCAGTCAGAAAAAAAATATTTGTTTGAAAAACATCGTATATTTTTATACTAAAAATTAAAACTAATTCTTATTTATTACACTATAAGCATTCAAATGTTCTGTATTCATTTTAAAGGGTTTAAATTGTGTTATTGCAAAAATTACATATTTTTTGTCCGTTAATGCGTTGGCTACAATTTAAAAGACAGTTAATGAGTTCGTAGCCGGCAATGTTTTTTTTTATCAAAATGATGATAATCTCACTACCGTTTGCAAACCTTAGATGTTTTCATAAGATGAATCCGAGGACCTGATATTGGCCGAGGACAGATAACCAGGACGATTTGCAAAAGGCAAAGTTTATAATAGGTTTATTACAAAGATTTACGGTCGATAATAGACATTTATAAGCCTTTTTTCTTTTTGGCTTGTAAAAGGTAATTTGCTTAGGAAGATAGTTATTTATATTTACTTTCATTTGTATAATATATGCAATATTTTAAATGATATGCTTGCTAAGTTTGTGATAATAAAATATTCTACACAGTACTTGTAAAATTTGACTATGAAGTACTTTAAACTTTGTTCTTGACATTGCGATGATTTTAATTAAAGTCTTACCCTGGACTGTTATTGCATAAACATGCTGTTGTTTACCGCGTATTTGATTCCCGAAGATATACGATATTTTTAATTTACCTTAATGCTGTATTATTATAAAGAGGATGGTCCACAGTAGCTACACACAAAAAGTACCAAGTAAGTATTTATGGAATAAGTAATTTTTAACAAATTTTTCATCGAAAGACCAAAAAAATTAATAACGTACGTAGTCAACGATTTGATCATTGCGTATTTTGATACAACAGAAATATCTGTTTTCCCTTATTCGGTGTTTTATCTGGAAACTTGCAATACGAGGAGTATCCCTTGCATATAGCTCTCCCCTTTGCTGTTTCTAATTGCCATTTAGATCTTTTTGGTTATTTGTGCTTTATCCTATTACAAATTCTTGATTTATGGTCTTCCAAATATTTAAATTTTATCTGCACTGAAGAGACATAAGTTAACGAATAAACCAAGGTTAAGGGAGATCGGGAAAAACGGCACGGGATAAAGGAGACATGAAATGGATTCCAGGAGAAAGGGTGGGAGACAGGAAAAGGACGGGAGAAAGGCACCATCCTATCTATCCCTTCTTATGTAGAAAATAAATTAACATTTACTTCCGAATCGGTATTTTGTTTAGTCTGTTTTATATTTCACATGCAAAATATATTTAACATTCAAAATATATTCAACATGCAAAATATTTACAAAGAGTGTATTTAATAACTGGTATTCAAAAGTAAAAATGAAAAGTTTATGAGACCTTGCATGGAAACTGTAGAACGATAGATAATTATAGATAAATATAAAGTTGTATTGTATCTTGTTTTATATTCACTGTGCTTCAAAGAGTCAAAAAAGCAAATCCCGGAAAACCCAAGGAAATGTTATTATAGATAACAGTGCAAATTTTTGTGCATGAAGTCAAAAAAAAAGTTTCAGGGCCCTTACTCCTTTGTTCCCTGTAGAACATATCTTTTCCAAGTTCGCAATTTATCCAAGATGTTCACCATTAATGATAATAGTTGAACTCTATGGGAACACATATTCATAGATCTCCTCTGAATCTGAGTAGAAGCCGCCAGTTGGGTGTACGCTTGACAACAGTAGTCTTTGGATTGTCCCTTGTAGACATAGTTTGTTCGGTTTGCACTTTAACCAAGATTGCCGATATTGTGAAGCATAGATTCTTATTGGGCCATATAATAAAGACATTCCCTGTTCTCATTTGATATTTTTGAATATGAGTCCTAGTCAAAAGAGGGAAAAGATCCATTATGGTGACCAACAGAAAATAATGTTGGACCCAATGGAAATACTTCGAATGTTTTAAAACATTGAAAAATAGAAATATGTAGAAATAAATTTCATCACAATTTCATCACATTGGCTGCTCAGAAACTTATTCAAAATGGCTGCCATGGGGAGGCATACTTTGTAATGACACCGTCTGTAGCGAAATTACAACACAAAAACAAAATACCGAAGTTACTGTGAATGTCATTTCTGCATAACGCCATTTCAACAACACGCGTCTCTTCAGTATACAGATCAAATCAAAACATAGAAAAAAGAAGGGAAACGGGGAATGTGTCGAGAGACAACGACCCAAAGGGGAGTAATAACAACTCAAAGCCACCATAAGATCTTCAATCAACGGTGAGAAACCCCACACCCTACGGCAGGTCGGAGTCGGCCCCTGAATAAAGAGTAATCAAGTTCTGTGAAATAAACATCATCCTAGACTCCTATAAACATAAAGTAAACTAACTAGAAAAAAGACAAGACACACAAAGGCTTAATAAATTTCCTGACTTAGGACAGGCGCAAACCTGATGCGGCGGGGTTAAACTAGTTTTATTGGGCCCAAACCTTCAACCTACAGCCAATGTGATAAATCAAAAGTTTACAATCAATAAACCCAAATAAGTCTCAAAACTATTGAGAAAAACAAATCACTAAAAGGATCTAATTACAGAAGCCCAAATTAACTAAGGACAAGGCTATATCAGAGGGAGATATTCCAGAAAAGATTCCAAAAAGTCTGGTTTTGCCAACATCTAAGCAACTTATTCGGAATTGTATTTATATAAAGACAATATCCTTTAAAAATCATACAAAATAGGTCAACAGCTCATACGAGATTACCACCAACAGGAGATAAATATCAAAAGACTCTCAAAGATCTGTACTCTTCACTTGGATCATAGCTGACACAGACAACACTTTCAAAGATGGCTATTTTGACAGCTAATTCTTTTCAGATCAGAACAAATCCAAATATTTGAAAGACCATAAAACCAGAGATGTATAAAATATTTCAAGTAGATATTTCACAAGAATATACATGAAAACGACCAATTATAATGGATATTAACCAATATGTGTCGACTTTTTTTGAGAAATGACATAGTAATTATCAAATTCATTGCAGGGCTTCTTCAAAAAAAAAATGGCCCAGTCCTTTAATTTCAGCTTCCGTTATATACAAAATGTATATGCCATTTTATCAATAAACAACCCTCGCTTTGGTGATTTTCTCATCATATGTATCCAAAAGAGCTTGAAATTAAAGATACTACAGATACTTCCACATCGGCCTCGTTCCTTGACCTTTATCTTGAATTTGACAACAGATGTACATTACAAACTAGGTTGTATGACAAACGCGATGACTTCACTTTTCCAATCGTCAACTTCCCTTTTCTTTGTAGCAACATTCCAAGAGCACCAGCAAATAGAGTTTACATCTCACAACTCGATCGCTACTCAAGGGCTTATGGTCGTTACAGTGACTTCCTTCATAGAGCCCAGTTGCTTACAAATAGATTACTTAAGCAAGGGTACGATACCAAAAACTAAAGTCATCACTACAGAAGTTTTACGACCGACATCGCGATCTTGTGGATCGTTATGGGATATATGTTTCCCTCTACAACTAAAGTTTGTTTTTCCTCCATTGGATTTGACTTTACTACCGGAGTTGACATGTTCAACACGGCGGGTGTCTTATAAGAGGTAGGAGATGCTTACTTTACCGGTACACCTGATCTCACACATGGTTTTTATTAGGTTAATGTTGTTCATCTGTATGTGTGTCTTCATTTTTCTTTTTTGTCCCGTAATCAAGTGGTATCCTCGTTTCTTTATAGTGTTTCCGATGTTGCCTTTGTCCATGGATTGTTCATCCTTTTGATTGACGGTTCGGTTCTCACTTACTTTACTCTCAACGGACCGGATTAACTGACTGAGTTTCGGGGGCCTACCCATCAACGGACTACGTTTTCAATAATTCTTGATTATCTTCATAAATATAAATCAGTGATTTTTGTTGTTAAGGCAGTGTATGCTACTAACTCATATCTTTCAGCGGATAATAAATGAGGTGTGCTTTTTCTTGTATTTAACTTGAAAAATACTTAAAACTAAAGTTTGTTTATATCTGCAAAGGTCAAAATATAGTCGTGAGTAATACGCCTTTCCAAAATGCGTTTATATTCTACAGTGTTAACAAAAAATGTTTTACGACAATATTCATACATCATTTCTCCACTGGTAGACACAAAATCTATTTTCCTATAAATTGCATGCATAATAAAAAGCAAAAAATTGACTGACCTTTCTATTGATATTACTATATATCGTGATTAACTGACTGTAACCTTCTCCAATCAACGGACTCATCGTCGTTGTAACCGCATTTTAAACAAAATCAACGGACAACTGACCCGACTAGCCGAATGACTAGTGTGATTGTGTATTCATACGAGAAATTCTCACATGAACAAGTACACCAAAACTGACATAATAAAGAGAATGCACCTCAGGCACGGGGAATTTTTTTACGATGCACGAGAGACAAACTCCACGGTAAATGAGCAAATAAAGTGATATGGAGTAAATTTTTTGTACTTGGGGAAAAATCTCTGTAAATACATAATAAGATTAAGCAAATGCAAACTTTATAAAGGTTGTCAAAGCTGCCTCTCTTGTTTCGTCCCAACGATCTCGCCACATTCTTTCTTCTAAGTAAGACTAAATAAGCATTCCGTGGTCATGCATTTGCTATAACTTTTGTTTGGTTTTTGTCCATCAGGACTCGATGTTCTCTCTGTGAATGCCGATCTTTTAAGGTGCACAAAGTTATTACTATGGTTTAATACGGGACTTTCGAGATAGGAACTCCTCGGATTACAGTAAGAAGGACTATTGGATTTCTAAACCTATTGAAATGAATATGAAATTGATTTTATTTATAATTTTTCCTATATGAAAATTGTAACTAAATTAAAATTGACGGGAAAAAAAATAACTGAAAGCGCTACAAATTGATTAAATATAAATCACCCTAAGCTCAACAGTGTTTAGTGATTCCCTCTCAATGTATTGATGTATTAATTTTTTTACGTATAAAAATAGAAATGTTTCCGGAGTGACCACGATTCAAAGGTCCCATATTTTGCATGTTCCAGATGCAATCTTTCCTGGATCCAGAGTGTATGTCTGATAACAGCCGTTGAGCTGGTGCTGTTTTGGAAGAAGAGTGTCCATATCATGTATGGCAACAGCCTACACACACATATATATTTATATAAATATATATGTTCCGACTGGCCTTGTTGCTGCATATTGGCAAGTCTGGAGACCCATTCCCTCTCCTCTAGATGTTCCTCTCTCAGAAGTTCGTAGTGTGCCTCTGTCGCTGGTATGGTCTATCATTTGTACATTACTTTCTTTACAGCCTTCTTTGAATTTGGGTTGTTCCTTTTGCTCCTGTTAAAATGGGGAGTGAAATTCTGACCCAAAGACGCCCTTACATTATGTTTTAGCAGATAATTTGTCGTGCAAATAAGATGGTAATAGTAATATGTCAAGTGGACCAGAAAAAAGAAGTCATATCTTGAAAACGAAAAAAAAAATTTCTAACTAAAGAAAGGGAGAAAGAATTTTTATTCAGTTCAGAGAGTGGTAAACAAATCTCAGTTCACGAAGCTGTTAAATTTAATAAATCGTCCTTTCCAGCTTGAAAAAAATCAAGCCCACCCCGACTCAGAATTTTGAAGTTACGGAATCGGATGCACAAAAATTATAGTGATTTAGTTTTTCTGGCGTTTTTGTTCGTTTTTATTTATTTGTTTTATCTTTGTCGTGTTGCAATTTGTATTACATATGAAGTGCAGTGTTTTTGGATTTCTATATCCCCTCCTCTGCTTATCGGGGCGATAAATTGTTTAATGTATCCATCCGTCTGCATCCCTCACACATTGTTTTCTTTCAATCAGCACAATTTTTGTCGGGCAAGATTGTGTTACACTGTCCTTTTCGTAATTGTTATGTTTTCGGTTACATTTGTTTTCTTGCTTTCTGGTCATTCTAACTTAAAATTAGGTATCTGCTTATATATATATATTAATTCGGGAAAATTCAGTTTATAAATAAATTTGAATAAACAAATAAACACTCTCGCAGGGGACAAACCATAATAATGTCACATAAAATGCTATAACGATTTTTTTTGCGTTTCTGACGTTGATGGGACATTTTGGTAGACCACCAACAAAGACGTATATCTGGAGCACTGTAAATATCTATCGACTAAAGTTTGTATTATATAAAATAATGGTACGAGGAATTTTATGAAATGGGTACATTTTGTCCAAATTCTACAACTATGAGGTCTTATTTCTTTTTTAGTTGTCATGTTTTGATTACTTTCGAGAAAAAATCGCATACAGACATGTACAGATGTGAATGGGACATTTTGGTAGACCATATAAAAGCGGTCAGAACTCCGCTAAAATTTTGTGTAGAAGGTTAAAAATTTCAAATATTTCTTTTTTTCCTTTGGAAATTATAAACATATTAAAATATTTGGTTTGTTAATTTTATAAATAATTCTTTTTGTCGATTTTTTAAGATGTACGCTTCATATTTTATAAAAAGGACGTTACTTTTTATTTTGTGACGTAATGCACAATAATGCGTCTTTTCTATGTAAGAATTTCTATCTGGCTTTAAACATCACAGTTTTTGCATTAAATTTTGTTCAACTAATCAGAGTACCATTACAAAGCGTAATTTTGAGATATGTTATAGACTAGCGTACATTTTTTTACAATATTTTTTTGTTTGCATCCATCTCTGTACCAAAAAATGCCGTTTGACGTGCGTTCCTTTTGATTGTACATGGACCTGTTTTTGAAAAAGAAAGGTTTAAGACAACAGTAGAATACATTTTCCCCATGAATTTTATTTCTGTATATATTAAAGAACTCAAATGAGGAATTCCGTGATTTTTGGGATCAAACTGAATGTTATTTTGACAATTCTTTCATAAGTTATAGAAAACGATAAAAAAAATATTTATCTAGGTCTACATGGTGTATGATCATTCAAAGAGATGAACAAAACTTTTACCGTTTCAAATTGCGAATTTTCTTTTCCGACCTCACAAATCTATAACGTTCCTCTTTCAAAAGGAGGGAACATGAGGTTTCTACCTCTTTCAGATTGTCCGGGAGGAGTTTTTCATGCTTGAATGAAGATTCTACGTGTTACCGGTCTACATGGTTAAAATGACGTCAAAGTGTCAAATTTGATGCAGTTATTTACATAGCTATCACTAAAAATAGCTTATTTTTTGTTCCAACATTTATTCAACATTATTGAAAGATCATTCACACTTTCATTTATTTGTTTTTGGTATTCTATTCTTTTATTCCACATTTCAAAGTTAATATCATACGATTTTCTTCCAAACATCACCAACACCGTGCGCAGTGTCACGTACGAGTTGTAATAGACTGACGAGCCTGTCTCAAATCCGTCGAATCTAACCGATATTGAGACAGATATAGACAACCGACCAAAAAACAATTGTATCTTTTGATTTGATTGGCTTGCATGCAAAACACTTTTTGATTGGAAATAACTTCTGGAGGAGAACCCTTCATTACTTCCGGTCGTATCTAAGGTAAACAACTTGCATCGTCGCAACTGAAAGGCCTTACAGAAAGTTAAAAAAGAAACAAATTAGATTAAAATACTTTGTAACAAATAAGTTTATTTAAATCGGTAATATTTTTCTGTTCATATGGCAGAATCAGGGGTACTTTACTAATTTGCATAGCGGCCATCTTGAAGCTCTTGCTTGTCGGCCATGTTTAGTCATATGGCAAAATCAGGGTCCCTTTTTTATTCATGAGGTAATGAATTATTCATAACGTCGATGACGTCACAATACATAACTTTAGAATCAATTTCGGAAGGCATAAACATCCCGCGTCAACTTACAATTTTTAAATAATAAATTTCTACCCAATTGGTACCTCACATTCCATAGATGATCACATGATCGCTTGTTTACAAAATTAGAACACCGATGCAGACGACAAGACAAGTTTCTGCAGATGGAATTGGTTTGTATTTATAGACTTTGATTTTCCACTTCACGCCAAGAAAATGGCGCCATAGTAAGAAAATATGATAAAACACGTTTTTTTGTAGTTTTCAAGAACCTTCAAATCAAAACAGAACAAAAAACCAAGTATATTTACCGGAACTTTTTATCCGGAAGTGACATTACAGGAAAAGAGAGTTTGTATTCAGTGGCCCAATATCGAAGGAACGGCCTCCAAATTTCAGGTTTTTGACAAAATCTAGTTAGGAATATAAAGGAAAGTGCTTCATTTTAAGAATATTGCCAGGAACCTCCAGTTTATTGAGTTCAAATGCCGAATTCGCCCCAAGAATTCAAAACCGGTGTAGGGGTAAAATAAAGAAAAGAGAAATTGCCCACATATAATTTATTTTTATTATCAAGCCCTTACAATTGCATTACAATGAAGTCAGCCATATTGATATAGGGGATGTATATTATCTGCTCTTTAGCCTATTACCTGTGTTTACACACGAGATCACATATCCTTGCTATCAAGCATATTCACTGGCGTCAACGTGATGATCGTAACTGCAGTTACCATCATCCCAACATGGCGGACGACATTTCGGTTTAATTTTATAAAGCCAATTAACACCCGTTAACAGTTCATTATTTTAATTGTTTAATGTCAAGTAAAATGTTTTTAAGCCAATATTTGAGAAAATATGTTTGCATGAAACGAAAATTTGACGAGGTAAGAGAAAATCGGGATACAAAAAACTCAACGATGATCGTAACTTTATCAAGTGATGATCGTAACTCACACTAGTTCCAAAAGAAGGATGATCGTAACTCAAAATTTTAGATGCATTACTTTGCTTTAAATCCAAAATAAAAAACAATACAGTTGATGTATATGGCGTAAATGTATACGAAGCATTATCCAACTGATAAAAGGTGAAACGTATCAAAGCAGCAAAGCAAAAAGTCGAGAAAATCGTTGGCCTGTTAGTTATTTATTTAGTTTGGTTAAGTTTTTGGGAGCAAAGGAGAACGGTGGATTCACCCGAGCATAATCGATCGTAGTAGAAGTAGATAAACACAACATGTCTTTAGTATGCAGAATAATTCAGACTTTGTCAGGAGTTTCATGCTTTCCGGTAACATTTTGCACTTAATTGAGTACCCATTGTCGTTAGAAGAGCTAACCAGGGTTTGTGTGTGTTGTATGTGTAGAGTCATAAACAGCAAGTATGATGACTCTCGAGGTGGAGGAAGTGTGACAGGACAGCCTATCTAGGTTGTAGTAGGAAGAAGATTTAAAAAGCCAGGTCACTCGGGTAGGCGGCTGGCTGCAGGTATTTACCTCCATCTGTCAGGTTGGGTTTAAATTTAAATTTTCTCGGACCTGCTAAAAAAATGTGGGTCCTAGGAGGTCACAATTTTTTTTCTTGATTAATTAGTTAGTTTTAAATGCAGAACGCAAAATTTCAGCTACATCGGATGAGAGCAAGTTATCAGTTCAGAAAATTATATGTATAAGAAAGTAGTACATGTGGAAGGGACATAACGAGTTTTGTCATTGCTCAATTTCCTGCCCCTACCCAATCCTCGGAAAAAAATGAGTAGGGGCAGGAAATTTAGCCTTCTGTATTTCACGAAAGGATATGGAGTAAATGAACATGAGACCATAACACATATGTTAACGCCAGCTGCAATAATTTTAATGAGCTGTATGGCCATTTCGGAAAGTAATTCCTAATCAGCAGCACTAGAACCCAAACATAGGAAATCCATAATTTCAACAA
>MJUU01016145.1:0-32717 GCA_002080025.1 Modiolus philippinarum | reverse complement strand
TTTTTCATTTTCATGGAATTTTGAACAAAATAATGTGTAAAAGGAAATTTTCGCACTGACCAGTGTATATATTAAGACTAAAATGAAGATTCATCAGTAATTTTTTTTATCCCATTTTTTCATTTTCATGGAATTTTGAACAAAATATGTGTAAAAGGAAAGTTTCACACTGACCGGTATATATTTTATGACTAAAATGAAGATTTATCAGTAATTTTTTTTTCAAATTTCTTCATTTTCATAGAATTTTTAGCAAAATAATATGTAAAAGGAAAGTTTCGCACTGACCGGTGTCTATGTTTTGACTAAAATGAAGATTCATAAGTAATTTTTTATCCCATTTTTTCATTTTCATGGAATTTTAAACAAAATAATGTGTAAAAGGAAAGTTTTGCACTGACCAGTATACATGTAATGACTAAAATGAAGATTCATAAGTATTTTTTAATCACATTTTTTCATTTTCATGGAATTTCTAACAAAACAATGTGTTAAAGGGAAGTTTTGCACTGATCGGTGTATTTTTAATGAGTATAATAAAGAATCATAAGTAATTTTTTATCATATTTTTTCATTTTCATGGAATTTTTATCAAAATAATGTGTAAAAGGAAAGTTTAGCACTGACCGGTGTCTATGTAATGACTAAACTGAGGATTCATAAGTAATTTTTTATCATATTTTTCTCATTTTCATGGAATTTTGAACAAAATAATGTGTAAAAGGAAAGTGTCACACTGACCGGTATATATTTAATGACTAAAATGAAGATTCATAAGTATTTTTTAATCCCAAATTTTTCATTTTCATGGAATTTTTAGCAAAATAATGTGTAAAAGGACAGTTTTGCACTGACCCGTATACATGTTATGACTAAAATGAAGATTCATAAGTATTTTTTTAACACATTTTTCATGTTCATGGAATTTCTAACAAAACAGTGTGCTAAAGGGAAGTTTCTCACTGACCAGTGTATTTTTAATGACTAAAATAAAGAATCATAAGTAATTTTTTATCATATTTTTTTCATTTTCATGGAATTTTTATCAAAATAATGTGTAAAAGGAAAGCTTAGCACTGACTGGTGTCTATTTAATGACTAAACTGTAGATTCATAAGTAATTTTTTTATCACAGTTTTTCATTTTCATGGAATTTTGAACAAAAAAATGTGTAAACGGAAAGTTTCACACTGACCAGTGTATTTGTTATGTCTAAAATGAAGATTTATTAGTAATTCTTTAACACATTTTTTCATTTTCATGGAATTTTTAACAAAATAATGAGTAAAATGAAAGTGTCACACTGACCGGTGTATATGTAATGACTAAAATGAAGATTCATAAGTAATTTTGTATCACATTTTTTCATTTTGATGAAAGTTTTAGCAAAATAAAGTGTAAAAGGAGAGTTTCGCACTGACCAGGGTCTATGTAATGACTCAAATGAAGATTCGTAAGTAAATTTTTTATCAAATTTTTACATTTTCCTGGAATTTTAAACAAAATAATGTGTAAAAGGAAAGTTTTGAACTGACCGGTGTATTTTTAATGACTAAAATGAAAATTTCTTTGTAACTTTTTGAGTGTGAAAAGTGAATGCAATCTCTGAAAATGCCAACTTATAGTGATTTATTCCAGTAATTTCCATATTTGAAGTGTTTCAATATGAGTTGAATGTTTGCGATATACACTTTTTATGTATTTTTAGCAAAACAATATCTTATAAAAAGATTTTTAATGTGAAAAATGAATCTGAACTCTAGGAATGCAATCTTACAGTGATTTATTCCAGTAATTTTCATATATGAAGTGTATCGATATGATTTGAATGTTCGCGATATATACTTTTTATGTATTTTAGCATACTTATATCCTATAAATACAAATTTGAGTGTGAAAAGTGAATGCAATCTCTTAAAATGTCAACTTATAGTGATTAATTCCAGTAATGTCCATATTTGAAGTGTTTCGAAATGATTTGAAAGTTTGCGATATAAACGTTTTATGTATTTTAGAAAAATAACATCCAATAAGTAGAATTTTTAGCTTGAAAAGTGAACTTTCTTTCTAGAAATGCCATTTTACAGCGATTTACTCCAGTAATTTCCATATATGAAGTGTATCGATATAATTTGAATGTTTGCGATATAAAACTTTTAATTTTGATGAATTTTGGGTAAAACAATATCTGATTAGTATAATTTTGAGTGTGAAATGTCAACACAATCTCTGTAAATACCATCTGGTGGAGATTTGTTCCAAATATTTACATGAACACATTCAGACATTTGGCTTGTTCGAAAAAAAAATGACTTGAACAATTGCGATGTAATCTTTTGTAAATTTTTGGCAAAGTTGAGTAGAATTTTGATTCTAAAACACTAAAGTACAAATTGGGATGCTCTTGAATTGCTAAGAACTATCAGATACATGTATCGATCGATAATGACTTTCGATCTTACTAGGAATTATATATCAACGCTCGGTGAGATTCGTTTCGCCGGTAATTTTTCAATTTATCTGTATCAGTCATCCGTCACCGATCATCCGTGCATAATTAATTAGTTTTCATTCTATTCGTCATCCGTCATGATTCAAGAGTCAAGAGTCGCATCATTCATTAGTCATCAGTTAATTTTACTATCCGTCAGCCGTCAAAAGTCATGATTCAGCGATCATTCAGCGATCACTCAGCAGTCAACGATCAGTCAAAATGGAATGTTGACTGATCCAGGGACTGTAAGTAATCAAAAGGGTTTTTTACCTATTTTGTTTCTAGCTAATAACTGTGTCTAGCTTCTTTTTGTGTCCATCTAATTATTGTGTCAAGCTCTTTACTGTGTCCACATTCACTTTAAACTACTTTTGTTGAAATTTCAGTGGTCGACATGCTGCGGTCGTATCATGCTGCGCTTGGCGTAGCCCTTTATTGTTTATTTGTTTTGTCTTTATCATACTGTCTAAATTGGTGTTGGATATGAATTGTCATGATTTTGGATTTATGATTTTAGAATTTTCCACTTTCCTCGTTCTTGCTTCTGTATTTGTTTGCCGATGTATTCTAGATTTCTTGAATACAAAAATATCTCAAGTTTCATAAAAAACAGTAAATTTTGTTATGCTGTACACGTGTTTCAAGGAGTAACCTCTCTTCAGCAGCATAAAAATAGAATAATATGGAAAGCCATAATCCCAAAGTAGTGAAAAAATAGTATTAATTACAAAAAAAATATCGAAAAAGGAGGGGAAATCCAGTACCAAGGGTGTCCACCCGGTGCCATATGTTCTAGCCAATGCTTTCGTTAATTAACATTGAATAATAGAAGTTTTGTCTCTAATACTCAAATATTGCCTCCAAAAATAGACTTTACCACAAGGGGGCTTTTCCATTATTCTATATATAATAAAAAACAATGTCTATGTCATGTACTATCAAAGACCAAGCCACGTTCAAAGAAACTGACATAAAGGTGTTCTTAGTCATTGTTGCTACTGCCATAATTTATATGCCTATGTCTTATTTTTGTGCATTTCAAAAATTTTGTTTCAGAAGAATGAACAAGTGTAAAACTTATAAAAAATACTATGCAACTTTAACATTTGCATTTGTTGCTATTATTATGGTAAATGAACAAAGAAATCCAACTATAAAAAGCAATCACATAAAACAGAAATGTTTAATAAAAGAGTTTTTTTTTTTAATTTTTAAATGATCAACGATAAAGAATATTTACCATCTACCACATAAATGTAATCACATTCATGACATTCAAACTATAATTAATTTCTGCCTGAATAATATTTTTCCTTACAAAAATTTTTATACATATTCTAAACAGCAAAAGAAAAAACACTCCATTCATTACAATGATGTTAAAATTTCTATTTCCGACATTTTTTTCAAAAAAGATTAATATGAAAAATATTTGCAAAAGTATTTCTGTAGGTTTCAAAAATTAAACATGATAAAATAAGAAAAAGGTTTTATAATAAACAGAAACAGATTTTCAGACAAAAATTTCACAAGATGTGTGTTGTGAAACCCTAAATACCAGTTTAGAGGAAGTCTTTAGTATAAATAGTAATTTATGAATACATAAGAAATTAATTTGTATTTAAAAATTCTGGTATCTATTTTAAAGTTAAAACACAACAAGTGGAGTGATGATTGTGATTGAATGCAAACAGTCACCATAAGAACATCCCTCCCCCCACCGATCAGAATCCAGGCGTTATTTAGAATGCTAATATACATGTAGAAGCCCAGAATAGCTTTGTATAAAAAAATACTTGTTACCTGGATTTCGACTCAAAATAAGTGTATTTAAATTATATTTTGCTATTTGAAGATAAGTTTGTGACCTTTTAAATGTCCAATGAAATCCCAAAATCAATGTTTGTACATGTTGGAGAACACTTTGATCTCTTTTGAAAAGAAATTAACGAGGACAGCATATGAATTACAGAAATTAACACTTTGCAATTTATCTCTCTTATTTCAACAGTGACCCCTAATTTTTATTAATCATATGTAAACAATATAATGTTCTCAAAGCACATGCAAAGCATGAAAAATAAAGGGCTATGCTGAGCACAGCATGATACGACCGCAGCATGTCGAATACTGAAATTTGTACAAGTGTAATTCAAAATGAATGAGGACACAGTAAAGAGCTTGATACAGTAATTAAATGGACACA
This sequence comes from Modiolus philippinarum, assembly GCA_002080025.1. NCBI lineage: Eukaryota > Metazoa > Mollusca > Bivalvia > Mytilida > Modiolidae > Modiolus > Modiolus philippinarum. The sequence goes on along the minus strand of MJUU01016145.1, from coordinate 28,017 downwards.
ATAAAGAGCTTGAATCAGTTGCAATTTTTATCCCCTTTGGCCCCTTTAGCTCGGAAACAGGAAAAGCTATGCCAAATTTGTTGACTCACTGAAAACTTATATCAAGACAAATTCAAAGAAAAAAATCCCATCAAAATCCGATGAAAAATAAAGATTTCACATATTTCGAAAATTTGCAATTTTGGCCCCTTTGACCCCTTGTAGCTCGAAAACGGTAAGAGCTACGCAAAATCCGTTGACATACTTCTGAAAGCTTATATCAAGAGGAATTCAAAGAAAAAAAATCCCATTGAAATCCGATGAAAAATCAAATTTCAGGTAATCAGCAAATTTGCAATTTTGGCCCCGTTTGGCCCCTCATAGCTGGGAAAGGAAATAAGTTACCAAAAATATAAAAGTTGAGCGCTATATTAATCTTTCATAAGGAATCTTATGAAAAAAAAATCCATCAAAATCGGACAAAAAATGAAAAAAAAATAGATTTTTGAGATTTCCCCGTTTTGGGACCCATTTATCTCATGAACGGTACATGCGATGTGAAATCTGTTGACATACTGCTGATTGGAAATTTCCTAAGGAGAACACTGAAAGAAACCCCATCAAAATCCGATATATAATAAAGATTCTACAGTCAAATATATGAAAACATCAAATGTAACCCTTTTTGGCCCCTTTTTTAAAAACGGGTGGGGCTCAATGACCAAAACTATGCCAAGCCTTCCTTTTGTGCCATGAAACATTGTGTTAAAATTTCATAAGGATTGATTGACTGGAACTTAAGTTATTACCCAAAAACAAAAGTGTCTACAGAGGACGACAATGACGACGACGACTACGACAACAGCACCATAACATTATACGACCGCAAAAATTTTTGCGGTCGTATAAAAATCTATCATAGATTTTTAAAACTATCCTGTCATATTATCATTATCATTTTTCTTATCATTTCTTTGTAAAATCCTTAAATTTTCAATTTCAGTTTCTGCACTTAAAATCACGGTGGACCCCAAATTTTATTATTTATTTTTAACAATAATACAGTTATGTTTCTAAACAGAAAATATCACAAATTTTTATAATAGGAAAATAATACCCTAGATAAACATCACTTTTAAATTAATACAGAATACAGAAGTGTCCAACTCACATCACTGAAATTAATTTGGTTCATTTAATTTCCTTATTTTTATGCCCCGCCACGAAGTGGAAGGGGCATATAGATTTACCCTTGTCCATCCGTACGTACGTCCATCCCGATGTTAAGTTTTGTGTTTAGGTCTATATATTGGCAACCTCTTGTAGAAATTTGGTAATATTGCATCAGTACATGCACCTTTATTAGTACTACCAGAATCACCAACAATTAGGGATCCATGACCTACATTTTACGCTTGAGTGACTTTTGTTAAATTTTGCGTTAAAGCCCATTTCTCAACAACTAAGCATTATACCAATATGATATTTCATCAAATTAATTGCCTTGATGAGTACTACCCAAAACATTGACAGTTAGGTAGCTTTGACCTATATTTTACGCTTGAGTGACTTTTGTTAAATTTTGCATTTAAGTCCTTTTCTCAACAACTACAATTGTATCAATGGGATATTTCATCAAATTAATTGCCTTGATGAGTACTACCCAATTGACCTATATTTTACGCTTGAGTGACTTTTGTTAACTTTTGCGTTAAAAGTCCGTTTCTTAACAACTTCACATTGTACCAATGGGATATTTCATCAAATTAATCATCTGTATGGTACTTCCGGATGATTCAGTGACCGTTAGGTAGCTTTGACCTATATTTTACGCTGAGTGACTTTTGTTAAATTTTGCATTTAAGGCAATTTCTCTACAACTACACATTGTACCAATGGCATATTTCATCATATTAATTGCCTTGATGAGTACTACCCAAAACATTGACAGTTAGGTGGCTTTGACCTATATTGTAAGCTTGAGTGACTTTTGTTAAATTGTGCGTTAAAGTCCATTTCTCAACAACTACATATTGTACCAATGGGATATTTCATCAAATTAATTGCCTTGATGAGTACTACCCAAAACATTTGACAGTAAGGTAGCTTTGACCTATATTTTACGCTTGAGTGACTTTTTGTTAAATTTTGCATTTAAGTCAATTTCTCTACAACTACACATTGTACCAATGGCATATTTCATCATATTAATTGCCTTGATGAGTTCTACCCAAAACATTGACAGTTAGGTAGCTTTGACCTATATTTTACGCTTGAGTGACTTTTGTTAAATTTTGCGTTAAAGTCCATTTCTTAACAACTTCACATTGTACCAATGGGATATTTCATCAAATTAATCATCTGTATGGTACTTCCGGATGATTCATTGACTTGGAACTAATTTTTATGCCTGATTTACTTAGGTTATCTATTGTGATATAATTTGTTGTTCTCAGCTTGTGTGTGCATGAAGCTTTGGTATGACGAGTTGTACTGTGTTTCCCCTTTTCAAGTCAGTTGCTCATCTACTTCCTGTTTGCCGATATGTCTATGGTGCAGGCATCCTTGTCCCATGGACTCATTTTCTTTATTTAAAAAGGGGCCAATGTTAAACTTTTTTGCATGCTGTTCATTAGATATGGAATAATAGTGATTGTCTCGTGATATAAAATTCACTTGTGTCCGCCCTTAGCAAGTCTTGCCATTTAAATTTCAACTTGGGTTTTCTGTGCCTTGCCTCTTTTGTAACCATTAAGGTATTTTTTAATGGTCTTGTATAATTAAAGGTCTGGATATTTGTATGATTGTAAACATTGTATTATGTTTACAGGTATGGCTTGAAACAACAGAAAATCTACTACTGAATGTACCATATGGAGAACCAGAGCCTGTTGCTCCATCTTTGAAGCACCTAGATGTCACAAAGTTAAAAAATGACATCACAACTTCCTTTTCTTACTTCAAAAAAGATGATGACAAGAAATGGTGGAATGAGTTTTTTAAAGAACTAAACAGTTATGGTAAGTAATTATGTTGATTTTTTAGAAGTCTATTTGTGTCTTTTTTGCTATAATATCTCAAGCACAAGATTGGATGAGCTGTCTAGTGACTTCTTAATTAGTATTCCCCTTCTCAATTTGCATGCAATATTAAACTCATTGATGAGACCATTCTCATTTGTTGTTAATAGTCTTATCATATTTTATGAAAAGATATGATTTTAACTAATTTTTTGATTTTTTTTAACAAAATTATCTTAACATCACTAGATCATGTAGATGGAATAATACAGAATCATTTATCAGTACATTTTTTATTCTAAACATTCAAACATAATTATGTTTTGGTGCTCATTGCATACTGAATCATAAAATATAAACTATCGTTTAATATTTGGAAAAAATTAGTTCTAAACAATTGCATGGCTTGTATAGAGGTAAACTATGGAGATGTTGTGTATAAGGAAGTGGTAATAGTATCTCAAGTGTAATGATACAGATGTTTAAATTGAATCTGTATCCAATATTCAAAACAACTGTACTTTCTTCAAAACAAAGGAATGAAATAATTTTTCTGCATTAATCATTATTTAAATAGGAAAAGGGAGCAAATTTGAGACTAAGTGGACAAAATCCTGGCTGTTGATGAATGTCAGCTTTTGATTGGTTGGTATCCCTTCGGTACAGTTTCGTATAGATTTACATACATTGATATGCTTTTGGTGAAATAAATAGACCAGAGGGGGGATAAATCCATTACCTACGTTTTTACCTCAGGCTGCACAGAAGTGCTTCAGGTTGGTACAATCTAAATGCCTACGGATAGAAACGTAGCTAACAGATAATGTTTAAGATGTCCAATTCTATTATGACATCACAAAGAAAAAGCTGTCAAATTCCTGTTTCCCCCATATTAATGGAAACCACACCTTATTTAACCTTTAATTTTTCAAATGATTGTTTATACACCACAACCAAAGGGGTATACAAGAAATTACTCTTTCAGTTTGTCCATCCATGTACCTTGTCAGCATATGTTCTCCTAAACATCTTGGATTTTAATGAAATGTTGCAACACAGTTAAAGTACACCATCTGAAGATGTGCATGAAGTCATATGGTTGCTGCCCGAAATTTTGAAGGGGAGATAATTTGTCTTTGAATATTTTCTGGAAAGGCGAGTGTGAGGCAGACCTTGTCAGTGTATGTCATCTTATGTCAGAGTATGTCAGTACTCTGAAACAGGGACTTGGATTTTGATGAAATGTTACACAGTTCTAGCGCAAACCATGAAGATGTGCATGAAGTAATATTGTTGCTTTCCAGAAATTCAAAGAGGTGATAATTTGCCTTTGAATATTTCTGGATAAGCGGGGCAACATCTTGTCAGGGCATGTCATAATAAATGGGCGCTTTGATTTTGATGAAATGTTAAACAGTTGAGGTAAATCATCTGGAGATATGTGCATGAAGTAATATTGTTGCTGTCTGAAATTTTGAAGGGTAGATAATTAGTCTGAATATTTTCTGGAAAAAAAGGGGGAGGTCCATACTTGTATAGTGTCCACATTTGCACTGTGTCCACAACTGTATTGTGTCCATACACACTTAAAATTGCACTTGCCATATTGATTCAGGGTTCAATGAGTGGGAAGTATAACCGGCTGCCATTTGGCGACAGCTCGAGTTGTGTTTTTTTTTTTTTTTGGTTCAATGCCACTTTCATCAGTATTTCATCTATATTCTTGGCAGTAAGTTATAGTGGTAGAGGAAGCCACAGTATGAGAGAACCACTGACCTTGGGCCGGTGACTGACCTACCTTATCACACACTGTTTCGAGACGTATGTTTTGTGGTTTACAAAATGGAGTTACAAACTTTCATTGCAGATGTGATCAGCTACAGTTATTGTACATCAGAAATAATTACCTCAACCACTAGACCACCCATGACCTAAATTTCAATTGCATAATAGTCTCTGATTGTGATATGAAACACTGTGTATCTGCCTTGAAAACCCCTCATGTATTAAATAAGAATAAAACCATTGATTATTTTTTTTTATTAGCTTCTCTTTCTTTTTCTGTTTTAAGGGGGTAGCGGAGGTCAGGTGTCTTATTTAATGATATATCCTGTCTTTTGATTACAACATGCAACCATAAACATACATAGGTATCTACAGCATGCCCACTGCTTTTTGCAGTTGCGGGAACATGTACCCTTTGAAATTAAATTTGGGGGTACAAGGTATTTCTTGAGGGTACATATGCATACCAGTAGTATTTTTACTTCCCTGCTTAAAACAGCTTTGCAAGGAACCTATCAAGTTGCATGACATATGATGATAACTATTTTCCTTTCAGGTTTGATTTGAACAACACATTTGGATCTGAAAACCACAATATTCAATGATCAATTTTTCAAGCTTGCACATTTTGATTTGTGAAATTATACGAGCATGTTTTATTATGTACGTGAATTACTTGCTGCAGTATATGAATGGGCATGCTGATCTATCTATAACATGTAACACAATCATTTCATTAAATATTTATGTATATAACAGCTATGAAATAATAGTTGAAAAATGTCTATATTTACAGAGTCAACATCAGAATCCTCTACTATTCCTTGGCCACTTGAAACTTTGGTAAAAAATGCAAAGAAACGAGACAGTGAAATTGTAGTAGAAAGGCAACAAGAAGATGAAGAATTGACAGACTTATCAGATGAAGATGAACCTATACCTCTGGTAAATTATGACTTAGAAGGGAAATGTCACTGTCAATTCCTTTGTAAATTTTGTGCTATGCAATATTTATGAAAAAAAAAATATCAATGGCTTATTAATATATTTTATCTTCATAAAGAACTTGCTAAGTCATAAGTAAGAAATATAGGTCATATTGTGTTTGAAACTGACTTTCTCACAGCTAGTATCAATCAGCCTGTTATTTATGGACAATAACTGCTACAAAATCAATCCAACAATATTTAGTCTGGTTCCTAATATAATAACAAATACGCAAGTCAAAAATAGAACATGATATTGTTTAATTGCATAAGAATCGCAAAAATAGTACATTATTTGAATACCCAAAGGTGTCAATCTTAATTTGACGGTCAAAATATCCATTTACAGGCTCCGCTATGCGTTGCCTATAAACTGCATTTTGACAGACAAATCTATGATTGGTGCCCTTGGGTACTATTATTGCTTAATTTGAAGAAAAAACTTTTGCAATTAAAAATGTTTGTTTGGCTCAAATTTATTAAAAAATTAGTGCTGCTAATAAGAAATTCTAAAAATAGCTTGCACTGGAAAGTTGCAGGAAATTTACCAAAGTAGGAACCATGCTCTTAGATTCTTTTATTTTCAAAATTATGCTTGATACTAAAACATTGTTAAAATTTGTAATTGGATGCAAAATTTGCCAAAATTATTGGTCTTTGACATTTTCAGGAAATTTACCAAGCTTGGAACTGGAATCAAAATTCCAAAGGCCTGTTACGCATCTGCTCATTTCATGCAGAAATGTCAATTTTAATGTAATTTTATTAAGATTCAAAGACTCTATTCTACCTCTTAACAACGAAAATTGAAATATTTTAGCAAAAAATGAAGTCTAAATTAGGAATTAATACAGAAAAACTAGAAAAAAAGGAAATTCCAATTTTTTTCAGCTTGAGGTATTGTTTTGACTATCATATAACTTTTGCCCATTTTTTGTGAAATTCCAATAAGATTTAATTACTTCATTTGACTTCTAAAAAAACTTAGACCACAGGCTTCAAATAAATTACCAGGGAACTATGTTTTTCACGCTTTTGCATTAGATATGAGAGAAATGTTTTGTATTTTTAGCTTTGAGGTGAAACAGGATTTTATGGTCGTTAGGTATACTCAATCTTATACAAAATAATCATGTCAGAGTCATTATGTTACATTGTTGGGGTAAAATTGGTTCCTATGATGAATCAAATTGACTACTGCTTGAAGTACAACTTTAAAATTATACAAGAAGAAATTTTTATTCACTATCTTCTTATAACATAATTTTGGTTATTTGCGAATAGATGTAATGACTTACAGCATGAATTATTGTATTCAATCAAAAAAGATAACAGGAAACACTTACAATGACCGAAAATCAAAATCACATGACACAATAGACCTATTCCGAGTTCTGGTATTAAGATTCACCAGCTGTTGTTTGTCTGCCCTACGTCACAGACGTGTCCGCCCCATGTGACCAAAATGTACTTCAACAACATAGTTTCCTGACGTTTTAGGCTTTATGACGTCACGTTTTCCAAACTGTGACGTGTTCTGGTAATTCCTTATACCAGAGCTCGGATATGGTCTATTTACCAGGGAACTAAAGACAAAAGTAAACAACAATAGGAACTCAGGACAGCTGGACTTTTGACTGGAACTAGCAAAAGCTAGGGATATAAAGAATACATAGGACATATTGCTTTTGATACAGACTTTATAAAGGCCAGTATAAGTGAGCTCCTGAGGACAAGCTTGATGCTATATGTCATGATAAAGTCCCTATCAAAAACAAAATGTCTTATATTTCTTTTATCTGGAATTCACAAAATTATAAATAAAAATGTAAACAAAATTCAAATAAACTGAAATTTCTATTTTAGCAAAGAATACTATTGTTTATTGTACATTTTTCTTTCAACCTATTATGCATATAAAACTGACAAATAGTACCCAAAACATGACATCAGCATAGCAACCAGCATGTGCATCTTTAGTGACTCGATAATTTCGTGATATTGCCCACTTTGCTGATACTGAGATTTATCAGTCTCTTTGCATCAAAGAAAAATCATACAAATTACCAATAAAGGGTTGTATCTCTGTTGTAATTTCAGTTAACATAAAATGAAACTGGCCACCATTTTTTGGATCAGAAAGGTTATAGCTTATTTTATTTTCTATTTCAGATTGTTGTTGGAAGTAAAAATTGTAAAACAAATACCCAAAATAGTGAATCGATGAGTGTTGGGGAACTTGACTGAATTTTCACATGAATGGCCTCAGGTTGCCCAACTGGTTGAAATCCAAGAAGCAACAAGTACTTGCACTATCCACTGGTATAAAGGAGCAAAATCAACTAGCTGGAAACCCTGTTCAAAGTTTGTTAAAGGAAAAAAAGGGAAACGAGAACCATGGATAGTGCAAGTAGATATTTCTTCAATAATTCATGGAAGTTTTGAACTCACAAAAGGAGGACATTTGCCTAAGCATGTCAAAGAATTTTGCTCAACTTATAAGGCCAAACCAATTTAATTCTCTGTTTGGCGTCAACTTTATTTTTGAAATGTAGGAGGGTATGAGGCAAACAAACAAAAACAAAACAAAAAACAAAGAAAGATTTTTTGAAAATAACACACTTTGATGTGACCAATGTTAACAAGAGCTGTCGCCAAATGGCAGCCAAATATACCCCCCCCCCCCCTGCTCACTGAACCCTGAATCGATATGGTTAGTGCAAATCTTAGTGGGTGTGGACACAGTATAAGTATGAACACAATAATATAATCTTCAAGAAGGGACATTTCACAAAGGTTCCAATGAAAATACTCTGTCAAATCAAACAAATATAAATTTCACCCTTCTTTCAACTCTTTGACATTTAATACGAAAAACATAAGCGTTAGAGAAATTTCATTACAACACTTTGAAAACAACTTTTTAAGAGAATTAAAATGAAAAAAGGTGTTTTTCTCCCACAATTTGATTTTACAATATCTATGCCTTGAATTATTTCTTTAATAAATGTCCAAGTACAAAAAAATCATTGCAGAAGGAATCAACGAAAGTCCAAGTCAAATTATCTCCCCTTCCAGGTTCCAGATATATAATTAGTTACCTTCATGCACATATCCATTTAGTGTCCTTCCTTTGTGTAAAGTTTCATCAAAATCCTNACCATAATTATAACCCCTGCTCCCCATTGGGGATAGTGGGTATACTGTCTTTGGTCTGTGTGTGCGTGCATGTGTGGGTCCGTCTCTAACACATTTTCGTCACATTTATCTCAGCAATGGTAAAAGGTATAGATAAAAAGACAGTTTTCAGAATTCAAGTGAATCTTTTTCATCATTGCTAACCTTTTTTCAGATTTCAGTTTATGTCAGTCCTTTTAAAAAGTTTCTTATAGTAATTTATATTTGTGGTCTTCTTAAACAACATTAAAATGCCATTTTAATCGCAAAAATGAAAAAAACAACCCTTGTTTGTTTTGTTATAAAATCACACATTTTCAATGCGGGTGCTGACGCCAAACATAGAAATAACTCTGTTTGCAAGTAGTAATATATAGTGTTCATGATGTCAGTCCATACGTCCTTCCTTCCATCCTCAGAGTCTAAATTACATGTTGTAGATGTGCACTGGGTATTTTGATTTCCAAATATTATTTATTTTCGATATTTTGGACATGTTTTGGGTGGTCCTTGTCACTGCCAATCAATGCAAGCCATATGGTGACCACCTGGTATCCACTACTCTTTTAACCACCTATCAAAATTTCATTAGACTTAAGCAGGGTATTTATTATATAAAATGTATTATAGATATACTTTATATATTTTGTTTTCCAATTATTCCTTTTTTACCATAATTATAACCCCTGCTCCCCATTGGGGATAGTGGGTATACTGTCTTTGGTCTGTGTGTGCGTGCATGTGTGGGTCCGTCTCTAACACATTTTCGTCACATTTATCTCAGCAATGGTAAAAGGTATAGACCTGAAATTTTGTCACAAGCTTTGTATAATCATGCCATATTGTTGGATGCATTTTTGGACCAATCAGAATACTACTTCCTGTTTACCGACTTCGTCAATTTTTGACACTTGTAGTATTATACAGTGAATTTTCGTCAAAGTTTTCTCTGTAATGGTAAATGATACAAAGCTGAAATTTTGTCAGAACCATTGCATACTCATGCCATATTGTGGGGTGCGTTTTCTGACCTTTCCAGGTACTACTTCCTGTTTAACGACTTAGTCAATTTTTGACGCTTGTAGTATTATACAGTGAATTTTTGTCATAGTTTTTTCCATAATGGTAAATGATACAAAGCTGAAATTTTGTCAGAAGCTTTGCATGATCATACCATATTGTGGGATGCGTTTTCTGAATTTTCTGGATACTACTTCCTGTTTACCAATCAGTCAGTGAATTTTCGTCAAAGTTTTCTCTGTTATCGTAAATGATACAAAGCTGAAATTTTGTCAGAAGCTTTGCATGTTCATGCCATTTTACGGGATGCATTTGCTCTCTTGTCGAAATACTTCTTCCTGTTTACTGATTTAGTCAATTTTGATTTTAACTTCTGCATTTGTGGCATAATGGAGTAATTTTTGTCAAAAATTTCTCTGCATTGTTATATGATACAGGTTTGAAATTTTGTCACAAGCTATGTATAGTCATGCCATATTGTGGGATATGTTTTCAGATCAATCGGGATACTACTTTCTGTTTACTACTTAGTCAATTTTGATGTTCACTTCTGTATTGGGTTCACACACAAACTTGAATTTGCACTTTCCATACATGATTCAGGGTACAATGAGTGGGATATAATTGGACGCCATTCGGTTACAGCTCTTGTTTTTACTTGTTTTTGACTTTGTCATTTTAGCCCAATGCCAAAAGCTGCTGCTATCCAATATTCCTCCTAAAACACTGATTGGAATTTCATAAAACTTATGCTGAAGCTTAATTATTTATTGTAGATGTGTACTACGTTTCTTGTTTTCCAACAATTCATTTTTTCCTAATTCTTTTCTCAAAAGTTACCAACAGGAGGGGTTTTCAACAGGAGAGGTATTGGTTGCCCACCAGGTCACAGTAGCTCTAGTTTAAAAACTTGGCATTTGTTTGGAAGAAGTACATTTGCAGTTACTTTTAAATTCAATCATTTTTAGTAGATTGTATAGAAGTTAAAGGTATATAATTGTGGTCTATGTTTTGTTGTTATAATTTTTTCTATAAGGTGTCTCAGTGGTATTATTCCGCCATTTTGGTTTTAAACTTGTTCATTTAAGTTTTATACATTTACAAATTTAACAAAATAATTACTTGAAATATAAATTAAGTTCCAAAGTATTGGAAATTTTTATTCCTTATCCATTTTTCAACATTTCCATAAAAAAACTTGAAGTAAAAAACGTTTTAATTAAATCTGTTGCTGGATATACAGAACGCAGAAATTAACCAAGGGAGATAATTTGATAAAAGAATTTCATATAGATATCACTAGAGAAATTAGCATTTCAAAGTTTACCTCACTTATTTTAACAGTGACCAATAATTTTTATTTTTTATATGAAAACAAAATAATGAGTTTAAAACATGCAAATATATACGAAATCTATAATAGATTTTTAAATTTATCCACTCATATATTCATTTTCCTTATCATTCTTTGTAAAATCCTTAAATTTTCAATTTCATTTTTTGCACTTAAATGCGCGGTGACCCTCAAATTTTATTTTATATTTTGAATAGTGATACGATTATGTCTCTACACATAAAATTTCACAAAATTCTATATTCTGAAATTAATACCCTGCAGACACCTTAAGAGCAAAGTCAAATTCTACAAAAGAGAAAATTTATAAGCTTTTTGAGGTCCGTATAACTGGGATTTTAAACAAACACCAAATTAAAAAAAATTAATGCTATTGTTCGAATCTGTGAAAAGTGTCTCTTTACCTAAAAAGGGGGAAATTATACATTAAATAATTTATATAAAGAGGCAATGCAAGGTTATTTTTTAATGTACTGCAACTGTTTAATTTGTAAAACTTGTCTTTTTGAAACTGATTCAGTTTGTAAACTCTACACATTAAATGTAGATTTCATGACTTTCATAGGATAACATTTATGATGCAGTATGTGTCAGTTCCAAGGTTATTGACATACAAGATCTCCAAATACCCTACATTTGTCTATATAAAAAACAGACATAAGTCATTTTTCAGTAAAACCAGCATTTATGACAGTTCAAAGTATGAATTACACATTTTTTGCAAACAAAATTGACAAAATCAAATGTTTTATTAAGTCTGTTAGTTGGATTTAAATGCTTCATGCCTTATGTAATGGATTTTTTGGTAACATGAATCTGAGTCACCTTCATTTTAGTAAAAATTACAGTAAAAGTTGGATTAACAGTATACAGTAGCACAAATTGTAATGAAATAATGTTCTTGGGTTTCAATTTAGATTGGATGATACATGTACTAAAAAATCAAACTACATGCATATATTCCATTATTTAAAAGTTGCAATTGTTAAAAAAATCAGGATGGCACATTACTAGATGTTCAATCAAACCTTTATCTATAGGGCAGATAAAGACATAAACCCCCTTGAATCCGAAATGTCAGTTAACCTTTTTTTTGCTTAAGTGTATCACTGGGAATGTTGCAGGTAATGGACATCAAGTGATGACAATATCTCACATGGCCTGTGGCCTTGTGAGCTGAATTTAGACCAATTTTTATAGTGGTCAGTGACTATATGATATATATGACTATCTGGTGATATTATATATAGATAATATATATATCTGGTGATAATATATATAGAATATTCGTAATCATTGTCCAAAGTTCAGTTTTTAATATTCAACAAGATAACAATGATTTTTTTTGCATAGTGAAGCTTGTAGTTAGATATGTTCAAGATAATTTGTAACTCAATGTAATATGGAGTAATATTGTTAATTTCATTGTAATCAGTGCTTATAGGACAACTAACACTTTTTCAATAGCTATTGAATTTAAGGATGTAAAATTCATGTTTTACAGATAAAACTCATATCAAACCTCTAGATGCAGACCCCAACTGAATATTCTGTTATTTTATAAATTAATTTATACTTATTGTTTTACATAATTAGGGTGATAACTATATTGTATTATATGATCTTCAGGGCTAAATCTTACACTTTACTCTCACATATAGCTCAGTCAATGATTTACCAATTCATATCCTAAAAATATTAATTCTAATGCAATATTTTTATGACAGTGAACATGATGGATAACTTCTGCTGTAAAGAACCTAAAAGCCGTAACTAAGGCCATCTTGAAAAATGTGTTGTTCAGTTATTCATTTAAAATAAAAACAGGCAAAATAGTCCAATTCATTCATACTGCTTACCTGCTAAACTATATTATATTGAATTTCATTTATTGGATGTAAATCTTGATTTTACTGTCATAAATATTAGTTTTATACCTAGCTCCACTGGCATGTCACTAGTTAAGCTCAATTTACGACTGTCTGCATAGCTTAAAATACAACACAGTTTTCTCTTAAATGATTATCTCCTGAATTAAAGTTGTGATTGGTATGATGGTTTTTTATCCAATCAGCCATGATCTTAACGACACAACTCTTCTGCAATCACTAGATGAAATGCATTCATATTTGATAGGATTGTTGGTCTTGATGTGCAAATGTGCATACTTCACCACTTCTTATTGGAAAATTTTTGTAGAATTATGGGACTTTTGTCCTTTTTTAGAACCAACTAAACATAAATCATATGAATTTTGCTGATGAATGTAATGTGCAAATTTGCAAACTTCCCCACATTGAAGGAACATTTTTTAGAATTTATGGGATTATGACTATATTGTTTGGGGTTAACTCCTCTGATACTGCTTGATAGATTGTTTCATATTTTGATTGCTGCTCATGATGTGCAGATGTGATTTTAGAATTCAAAAATCAAATTGTAGTTCAAGAAAACAGTTTTGAAAAGGCTCAAATATCTTAGTAATAAGGGATTAACACTTACCATGCGGGTCCCGTCTTTTGACGGGATGCAGTCATGCTTCAGTGAAACACCTCTTACAGGTCCCAAAACCTATGCAGATACGGTTTTTTGCACTTGAAACATAGAAATAACTATTTCCTACAATATCACATATTAGGAAAGAACAATTTTGCCAGTCTCAGGTACATTCTGCACGGAAACGTAGGCTGCAAATTTAAAAGTGCAAAATATTCTCACATTTTGGAAGGGGTGGGCTCCATTTTTTGGCCAACCAGAATGCAACATTTGATTCATAATACTCCAGATTGGCTTATATTGATAATACGATGTCATATCTATCATATGATAAAAGTGTCAGTCCCTAGGGACCATGCGTCACAGCCACTTCCGGTTTAAAAGTGCAAAATTGTGAAAAAAAGTCAATTTTGAGGCCCACGAATAATATAACCTCACACATAGACCATGATTTTATCCAACTTTTCATCCTATGTAAGTAGGAATAACCCACAATGTGCAAAATCTTCAGAAAATACTTTAAATTTGAGATATGTCAACAAGAAAAAGAGGCCAAAAAGACCCAAAAATGGCACTTTTCTCTGTGAATGTCACTGAATACCAATATCTTGGGCTTTAGCTCGCCCACCCACCCCCACCTCCTCACCCCATCCACCCCAAGCCGTGATCACCTATACTAGCTTTATGGTAATCAATAAAAATCTTCAGAATCAGTTGCTACATTCAATATAATTTGCATAAATTTGCAAATAAATGCAAACCGCTGATTTTCCCTAAAACAAAATAGCACGAAAAGGCACCAGTTTCTGTCAAATTAATTTATGTGTCAAGGTTCTTATTGTGTCCAGCAAATTACTGTTTCCACACTCATTTTAGTTTACACTTGTTCAAATTTCATTGGTCAACCTGCTGGGGTCATACATGTGTGTATTATGCTGCACTCAGCTTAGTCCTTTATTTACCATTGTGTTTTCTCTCTAGCGTTATAACCTGTTTTGTCATATTATTTGACAAATATGGTGGAATTATACACAGCCTCCTTAACCCTATATCTTGGTGTGTAGTTTTGCCTTTTCTATAAACAAACATTGAATGCAAAAAAATTAACAAATAAATTTTAACACACTACTATGGTGAGCCCCCATGTCCCTTTGCACTAGGATTGCATGGTTAAGCAGTCATGCACTAATTAGAGACTGTGAGAAAAGTTCAACATGTGTCCAAATAGACCTTTTTGCATATTTTGTAAATTATTTTAAAGCTTTGTCTGATGCAAATACAATCATTATCATTATTTTACATAAATTTTGTTTTCAAATAAATGGTTATATTTGAATTATAATGGTTTGTTGTACTTTTTCAACTCAAAGCAGTTACTGTGCACTGGATATCTAGTGTGAAGAGTATAAGCATGCAAAATGTAAAATTCTATCTACACAAGAGATGTACAATTACTGCCTATCTTGTTATTATGTTATATACACCATAGCATTATAACAGAGGATAGTTAATGAGTCATAGGCAATGTACAGTGTGAGGATACAAATGATTCTGCAAAGCATAATAACATATATGGCATGCAAACACAAGACTTCCATTTGAATCACCCGTATTGATGAAAAATTTGAAATAATAAAGTATGATGGTTTCAAATGAAAGCCTAATAAAGATGAAAATGATGATAGTATAACTAATTGACCATACTGAATATCAATAAAAATGTCACGATTGCCGAACAACGCAGAAGGTTAACAGCAGTTGTAGAACTTGTTCTGCAACGAGTTTAATCCACTGCGTTGATCGACACGAGTGACATTTTTTATATATACGGCGGTTGATTAGTTATGCTTTTTATTATATAGATTTTCTACTTTCTGCTTGAAAACAAGATTTTAAATGCTGATTATTTTTTCATTTCATTGTTCCAGTATATTACTTGACAACGACAATGACAAGAGATTGTGACGTCACTTCCTCCAGTTACTAGAAATCAACAATATGGCATTTATTTAACTGAGAAAACTCGATAAATCACTACTTTCTATATAATAATGAAAAAAAACTTGTTAGATATTTCAGAGTTACAAAGCAGTAATATGATGTCTTAAATATAAAATACATGTATGGGGTAAGTGCCAGGGAGACAACAAATTTTTCCTTAGAAAAAGAATGAGATTAAGAAATTGAGAAGTCCCAACAAAGCCTTCAGCAAGGAAGGATCTCATTTCCTTTAGGCAAATTCTTGGTAATGTTTAAGCTGTTGTAAACTTTGAAGAGATGCCAAATAATTTTTCATATTTTATTATAACCCAACACTGCCTATAATTCTACCTAGCAACCATACTTTAAATGTTTGTGTAGTTTAGGATGAATATTTTCATGAATTAGATTTCAAAAATAATTGGTTCCAATTTTCATAAATTTCCTGAAAGTCTCAAAGACCACTTATTTTTTGGAATTCTACCTAGCAACCATACTTAAAATGTTTGTGTAGTTTAGGACGGACATTTTCATAAATTGGATTTCAAAAATATTTGATTCCAATTTTGGTAAATTTCCTGAAAGTGTCAAAGACCACTTATTTTTTGGAATTCTACCTAGCAACCATACTTAAATTGTTTATTTAGTTTAGGAAAAACATTTTCATCAACTGGATTTCAAAAATATTTATTCCAATTTTGGTTAATTTCCTGAAAGTCTCAAAGACCACTTATTTTTTGGAATTCTACTTAGCAACCATATATCCTAGAATTCTTTTAGTAACAATAATGACTATCAATAGGTAGATTTCAAAGATAATGAAAAAAATTATGCCAAGGGTGTATAACAACTGTTTTCTGTGTCAAACAGGGAGTGCGGGGATAGCTGTCGTTTCCGACAACATCTAGTTTCATTTATCTGGAAAGTCCAGAAATTCAGGGGTAAAGGACAAAAGTTATTGTATTTTTTGGATTAAAGGCAATATTATATCGAATGAATGCTTGATTTTGCTGCACTTTTCTGCTGAAATAGCAATGAACTTTTTTATTGACAACAAAAATGGTCTTTCAATCATTGCAAAAATGCATCTATTTGTATGATATTGTTGTAAAATGATAGCATTTAAACACATTTGAATTCGCAATACGTCATGCGCCACCGGCGGATCCAGGCTTCGAATAAAGGAGGTTCCGAAGGAGTTTCAGACGATTTTATTTTACCACTATTGTCAATTTTTACCTTAATTCTAGAAAAATTGGGGTTCCAACCTCTGAAACCCTCCTTGTGAATCCTCCAATTTGCATTAAATTGTTTAAATACGAGAGTTGCTGTGTGTATTTGTTTCTCTCATTAGCATTGTTCTGTGCTAACATGTAATTAATCGCAAATATTAAAAATCTTACCAACTAAATTTAGTTACAGGGCGAATAATAAATTTAAGTAATGTGACATAAATGATTTATATTTAGTACAATAAAAGTATTTCTCAAATTGAAACAACTAACTTAAAATTGTTAATTTGACGGTCATTAAAGTCTGTAAATATAATAAAATAACATTTCCTTTGTTCTTTGCATACGGTAATACTGTAAATACTGCATTCATAGAAAAATCAAGCATGGTGACCTGCCAAAATTTTTATATTTTTTTTAAAGATCAGAACGTCTGCAGTATTGTGTTAGTTTTTTTGAAAAACTGTAGGGCGTATAACTATCTTTAAAACGACATTTTTCTGATTTTATAGCCGTCGAAAACCCAATTTCCCTATTCATTCAATGTAAATTCAGGTCAAACTGGACGATTTTCTGGGAAACAAAAACGAGTATGGGTACCCTATTTTTTCTTTTTATATTTCAATGTATCTCAAGCTAAGCAATCATCATGCAAAAAAGCCGAATTTTGTAGGACATCCTAAATTACCTCGACTTGACCTTAATCTTTTGCTTGACAACATTTTTGTTTGTTTTGGCAACATTGTTTATCAACAGGTCATTGGAATTCCCATGGGTACAAATTGTGCACCTCTCATTGCAGATCTTTTTCTTTTCTGTTACAATCGTGACTTCATAAAAAAATTACAAAATGGGACCATACAAATAAATGATCAACTTATTTCTATTTTCAATGATAACAGCAGGTATATTGACGATATCCTTACTATTGACAATCCCCAGTTTTCAGATTATGTCGACATCATTTACCCACAACAACTGAAACTTAATAAAGCTAATAATGATTCTAAAAATTGCCCTTTTCTGGATCTAACCATCATCTTTTACTCTGGTAAAATAAAAACTAAAATTTACGATAAAAGTAATGATTTTGATTTCAGTATTACTAATTTCCCTTTTCTTGACGGCGACGTTCCTCTAGCCCCATCCTACGGAGTTTATATTTCTCAACTTGTATGATTTGCACACGTTTGTTCTACTCTTGACGACTTCAATGAATGTAACCTTACAGCAAGGTTACAGATTTCATAAATTGTTAAATACATTTAAAAAGTTTTATCGAAGATATGAACATTTGATATCTAAATATAATGTCACTCGCAAACAGCTTATTACTAAAGGCATTTCCCATCCTCAATTTTACAGAAATTTTGTTAAGAAATGCCAGAAAATAATTAAAAATCCAGAAAAACTGGGAGGTAACTTACATTCCTTACGCAATAGACAGGGTATTCTGCACGTGTCCGTTAAATTAGCTTTGGGATCCATTGACCTGGGGATTTTACACACATACTTGCCTCTCACTGATACTGCCGATGTCTACTGGAATACATGATGATTTTTTACCAAACCCATTGGGAGTTTTGAATTTGATTTTTTCTTCCGTAGTGCGACAGTGTTTTACCAGCAGACTAGGCTCCTTGAGCTAGCCGGCAGTTTAGTAGCAAGCACTCCTTGACCCATCTTTCAAAATTACGTTTTGCTCTCCCATTTTTCTTTTCAAGATTGTGATCATTGAGTTAGTAGTGTACCTGTATGAGTTTAACTCGTATGTTTATTATATTATTATATTATAAAGAAAGGGACAAAGAAAGGGGAGGTTTGGGTACCCATAAACCGGTTCAACCCTACCGCTGGCTTTTGCTAGTTCCAGTACCAAGTCCGGCTGTCCCAAGTTCCTATTGTTGTTTACATTTGTCTTTTGTATTTTCATTGTGGTTTTTTTTCTTGTGCAGTTCCTATCTACTTTGTGGCATGTCGCTATGTTTTTCGGCCATTGTAGGTGTTTCCTGTTATCTTTTTTATTTTATTTTTAATTTTGTGAGACACTACAGCAGTGAAATACAGAAAGAACAAAGGAGTGGTATTTACAACAATCGAAGTCAATAAACATGGCAAAAACGAGAACACAGAAAATAATGACGTTAGACCACTACAAAACTCAGGAAAAAAAATCAAACCAAGGCACTCAAGGGAGGATTTATCTGAAACAACAGTTCCAATACACATATTTCAATAAAATGGCCAAGTTCAACTACGCCTCACAATCACAATATTTTGCCAAAATCTAAACCATCACAATATGCGCATCTTTAATCCAAGCCTAATCATATTGTACAAAGTAAAATAAATGTAGCATTTATATTGTGGGAGGAGTTGTCCAGAGTAACAGATCTAGAACATGCATTTCAATAAAATGGCCAAATCAAACTACTCCTCACAATAGCAAATTTTGGCAAAAATCCTCACCATTACAGTAAACAAGGTGTTGTCCGGAATAACAGTTCCAGAACGCACATTTCGATAAATGGACAAGATCCACTACGCCTCAAAATTACAAATTTTGGCCAAAATCTAAACCATGACATTTTGCACATCTTCAATCCATGGCTTATCACTATGCTAAGTAAAATAAATATGGCATTAATATTGTGGGAGTAGTTATCTGAAACATCAGCTTATGGGAGATGGAACGGACAGACGGAAATACGGACGGACAGACGAGAGCAAAAATTATATGCCCCCGGCATTTCGTCGCTGGGGCATAACAATTTTGAAATTTTTGATCGCTCGAAATTTGATGGAACATGTCAGAAAGGTTGCATAACGTATACAGAATTTTTCTCCCATCTCAACATTTTCATATTGACAAACATTTGTTGAAATTTGTCAGCAATAGATCTAAAATAAAAAAAAATTATCTGATATTTGTTAGACTTTTCAGGAACAAAGATAAATGTCAAGTTGATTAAGATTTCACAAAATTGCACCGTTTACTAGGAAAGAAAAAAGTCGGAAATTCAAAAGTACTCAGAAACCAATGAATCTAAATGAAGTTCCTTAAGCACTAGTAAGAACTGTTCTAAGTGCTCAAGCCTGTTTCCATTTTATAGACTTTTCATCTTGATATATTCATTAATATATAAATTTGAGCATAGACCTTTATAATGGAAAGACTTCACTGTACATAAAATAATTACAACTGTAGTATTACCACTTATCATGATCTGGTCATTTCCACTGCATGGTCTGAAGTAACAGCTACAATCCTCCTCAAATGGTTTACATGAACAGATGTCATTTGGTGGAGTCACATAGACGTAGTTTTTGGTGTAGTCACATCTACAGGTTCTGTCAGATATTGTTGAACCAATTATTGCAACAACCTGACCCTCTTTATTGCATGTCGATTTCTTATAGACACACTGGGTGTTGCCAAATGAAGTAAATATAAAAGGCTGGTAATACTACTCGGAGCAGTTTTCTCTGTTTGGATTCGGTGTGAGCACGTACTTGGTACCTTTTCAAATAAATAAAGCAAAAATACTTTTAATATAGTACGGAAATAAAAAATCATATTGTAAAGAATTGAATTTTTTAGGTCGATCCAAACATTTGGGTATTTTTGGTTTCGGTTTTGTTCGTAGCATGTTTGTATTTTGTGAAACAAGATTAGGCCAAATCAATTCAATTCTCTGTTTTGGCGTCATTGCTGAATGAAAGGATATGGAGTAAATGTACATGAGGCAAAGTCTCATTGAAATGTAGGTGCGTATGAGGCAAAAAAACAGAAATAAAACGAAAAACAAGGAAAGAATTTTTTAGAATACCACATTTTAATGTGAACAATATTCATTAAAAGTCAGTTTTCAGAATTCAATTGAATCCAGTGAAGATATGTTTTTATCATTGCTAACTTTTTTGAAAGAGCACTTTGTCAGTTTAAATTATGTTTGTTGACGATCCCTCATTCATGACCAGAAAAGACATGGATGTATTGTTGATTGACATCTAGTTGTTGATCGACATCTAGTAAAGAAAACTGCTCAAACTGGTGCTAACGGTCGTTTTGTATCAGTCTAACGTTATTGTTTTTGCGTCTCATGTCATTGTTTTCTGTGTTCTCGTTTTTGCCCTTTCTTTGGACTTCGATTTTTGTGAATTTCACCCCTTTGTTCCTTCGGTATTCTACTGCCGTTGTTTCTTAAACTTATTTTGAGGTATGAGCAAGGCCTCATTGTGACTTTAAGATGAAGAACAATTATAAAAGCGTTGTTCATTTGCTTGAATTTACCATGTATTTGAAGAGGCATTGGATAAAATTTAGATTCTTTTAAAAATACGTTTTTTTCGAATTATGTTAGCTTAAAACTAATCGAGCAAATATTAAATGTCCAATGAAATATCTAATATGATTAATCAATATATATAGAGTAAATACACATGAGACAAAGTCTCTACAAATACATGGTAAAAACAAACAATCGAACAACGCTTTTATTGTTGTTCTTCATCTTGAAGTCACCGCGAGGCTTCCAACAATGAGCATTGCTCATACCTCATAGTTAATTTAAGACGACCCGTGGAATCGGTTAACATGCTTAATACACAGGCTATCTGTGGCTCTGTACAGAAAGGCATTATGCTTACCAATAATCAGTGCACAGTTAGATAACTAATTCAAAATAAACAGGCTTAAATACAAGGGAAATTCATACCGCTCAATACCTAAACGTAATAGCTGGTCATTGCTCTATCGACTAGGGATGGAATGTGCTGTACACTTAGAGACGCAGCTAAGAAAAATATAACTCGAGTTAACACGCGCAAAATATCACTAAACTTTCGGAGTCTGGAATATTTTTCCAGTATAGAAGTATCATATTTAATGAAATAAGGCGACACATCTAATATGATTGATATCATCTCAGAACGAAAATCTTTTAAGGGATTATTCAATAATTTCTGTTTTTTGTACAGTTCCTTGGTAGATTGAGGCATATCATTGTAATGTTCACCAATTTTAGATGGTATTTAAAATTTTCAATAGGTTTCAATTTTAAATTATGTGTTGTGTATGCGCTCATCTTGGATTAGGGATATCTTTTTATAGAAGAACCATCTAAGGACCTTTCTAACAAAGTTTTTGACAGGTAGTTAGTGAGAAGAGATTTTAATGTTTTGCATAACTATGCTGCCCCTAGCTGTAGTCTTGGACAACGGCAGTAGAATACCGAAGGAACAAAGCACAAGATTACACAAATCAAAGTCCAGAGACAAGGCAAAAGCAAGAACACCAAAAGACGGAAGACCAAAGACACCACATGCCCACAAAACACACGAGCATTATACATACAACACAAAACCTTTTATGGAACGATCCATCAAAGGACCATTGTGACTTAGTTTGCTTCTTATTGGACTAATAGTTTCAGAGATTTTAGATTGGGTTTTCTATAGAGTAAGATATTTTATTATGTTCCTCACTAACGGCCATCTTGGTTTGAAAATGTTTTGCACCGGGTCAACTGTCCAATTATGTTACCGCTGGTGGTCATCTTGAATGATGATACCTTTATTCGAAGGAACCATCTATTGAGGACCATTTTGAGGTCGATTAGTTCTAAGCAGATCAGTAGTCTCTGAGAATATCTTTCAATGCTTTTTCTTTGCTTACCCTTCCGGAGCACCTGATGTCACTCTCAGTTTCATGGGAGTTCACACTGTGAGTGCCTTGGTTTTGAATGTTGTGTTATTATTTCTGTACTTTGTAGCTGCCTTACGTCATTGGTTTCTGTGTTTTTGTTTCGACCATGTCTTTGGACTTCGATTTTTGTACATACAATGTACCACTCCTTTGTTCCTTCGGTATTATATTGCCGTTGTTCCAATACTAAACTATGTTCCCACTGGCGGTCTACTTGCATGAGGTACACACCTGATAGATATTTTCATGGATGGGATCATCTTGAGAACAAGTTTGCTTACGATTAGACTAGTAGTTTCTGAGAAAATCTTTCATTGCGTTTTTATAGTGTCTAATGTTAAACTACCATCCCCGACGGCAAATATCTCGGATGAGATGCGGACATATAAGACATCTTTTTGGAAGAAACCATCAAAGTACCATTTCAAATAAGTTTGATTCTAATTGAACTTAGTTTCTGAGATCTTTGAATTCTTTTTTATTTAGCTATATCAATCACTGGAGGCAATTTTCGATGAAGTCAGACCTGCGGGATAACTTTAATTGCATGGACTATCTATGGATCACTGTGAACAGCTTTGTTTTTTGTTGGAAAGTAGTTTCTGTGATGATTTTTGAATGTGATTCAAAGGTGTCCAATTTTAAACAATGTTCCCCGTCGGCATGCTTCTTGGATGACGTACGCATATAGAACTGCCGGATATTCTTTCTGGAAGAGACCATCTAAATACAATTGTGACTTTGCATTTTTATAATAGGAGTAGTAGTTATTGAGAAGAGGAACTTTGAATGTGTTTTCCAAGGTCCAATGTCCAACTAATAAGTGGTCATCTTGGATATTGGATGATGTACGGGTCGGAAGTGCCAGAATCATATCGTTTGTGGAGGGACGATGACTGAATTTTGTTCGAATTTGACCACTAGTTTCTTGGAAGATCTTTGAAAGTGTTTTCCGTTGAGCTAAATGTTAAACCAGGCTTCCCACTGGCGGCCATCTTGAATGAGGTTCGGACCTGCCGCATATTTTTTTTTTACAGGAATCAACCAAGGTCGATACGGACTTGTCAGTTATTTTCTAAGGACCTTTGTGACCAAGTTCAGTTCTGATTGGACTAAACTTTTCTGACAGGTTCCCCGCTGGTGATTATGTTGGATGGGGTTCGGACTACCAGATACAATTTTTAAAAGGATGCTCCAAAGGACTTTTCGGCCTAGTTTGGTTCTTATAGGCCCTGTTTTGTCAGAAGATCTTTAGATGAAAAGTTTTATAGGGACAGACAGCCTACGGAACGCTAATTGATGACTAAAGCTAACTATAGCTATAGCTAGGTTAGCTAAACTTTAACACAAAGGTGACATTCAAGAACAGTAAACTGTTGTAATTGTCACGGTTGTCTCCATGATTTGACAAATCGTTACAGTGTTTCTAGTTCGCAACTGATAATTAGTATTTTTAGTTGATCCAGACCGATTTATTAAACATGATTGAAAGTTAAGGTCTCATGTGTATTTACTCCATATCCTTTCATTCATCATGATTTACCGAACTGGCAAGCACCGACTACAAAATTTGTAACAAAACCGGACTTTTGAATGACAGTGTACCAAGTTCCATGCCTAACGTAGATCATGCTTACTCTTCCTGCATATCTGATGATACCTCAAGTTTTTTGTCTTTTTCTTTTTGTTTTTTGTTTTATTTTTTGGGATATTTTTCTGTTCTTTTCTTTGTTTTTTCTTTTTAATTCGAAAATTTCACCCTTTTATCGTTTTGCTTCGGTATTCGTTTGCCGCTGTATAGGAAGGGAAGACTTCACTTTTAGCTTGCTAAAAGAGTTAGCTTTATTACTGTTACCTGGCTTCGTTCTTTCTTCGTTTTCTCTACATATTTCTTTAGATTTATTAACCAAGACATCATCTAAACACAAATATTTCGTTGAGTTTCACTGATATGATTCCGCGGTGTAATTCCACTGTGATACATGAGGACATTGTATCTCATAGGCATTACAAATATGTGATACTGTGAGTAATATCTGTAAAAAAAATCATAAACTTATTAGTTTATAATAATTTTTATTTGTTTATTAAACAAAATGTATTGGACACAAGTTTCTCCATAATAAGTAATCCACTCCCATACATAATGACCATTACAAAACATATTCTATTTTAATATTAAAAAGAGCATGCAAGATTAAAATCAATAATTGGTTTATGGTCCTTGTAACACTTTTAATATTTTAAAAATTTGACCAAATATCTAAAAAACCAGAATTTCAAAATGAAGAAATACTTTAAAAATTTTAAGATTAAGCCAAACTATATAATTTTATAATTATAAAAAACCTTTGTTGGACATTTCATCAAACTTCGAAATTTTTAATCTGGTCTTTTGTTTTTGATTTTTTCGAATTTTAAAAAGTAGAGTGTTCGATTTTTGTCTAAAAACTCAAAGCTAACAAAAATCACTTATGAAATATTGTGAACCGACTGGATTTATATTTGGCATACCAACTACAGGCTGATCAGCATGGTCCATTTTTCACTGTACCTATGAAGAATATTTCAATCATAACCTCGAGTGAAGTTAGACGGGAGGAGTGGAAGAACAGGGTACAGAAGACTGACTTAAATTTGTCTGCATCTTTTTGTATAGATTTGTATTTAATAAAATGTAATGTATCTATAGCTCAAAAGTATATAGGAAGATATCTACACTGTCGACGCAAATCTTTGGTGAGGACAGGCCAGGAGAGCAAGGGTTATTCAACAGAGATACAAGTAAAACCACATAAATACATGACAAAAACCGTAATGAGGACTGCGTGTGTGTGTTTTTAAAGAGTACATGTTGTAGTACTGAAGCTATAAGATAATACACCACTCCTTATTTAGAAAGTCGATAAAAAGCATACATTAAATAGATACATGGATGTAGCGTTGTATTGTTTAACATTTAGAAAGTGAATTCCGCTCAAACCGTGCTAGGGGCCGTCTTAAACTTACTTTTAGGTAAGAGTGTTTGCTCTTTGTTGAAGGTTCTAATGACTTCAAGATGAAGAAAAACAATGAAAGCATGGTTCCACATGCCTAATCTTATCGTGTATTTATAGGGATCTTGTCCCATGTACATGTACTCCATATCCCTTTATTTTCTCATTCATTGGTTGCACATAAAGTTGTACTTATTATGTTAACTGAAATAGTTTAATATCCAGCTACATAGATTTGTTACTTTTATATGTTTTTTTTATCGGGCTCTGGACAGCTATGTATCATAAGATATCAACCTGTGAGTCAGAATATGAAGCACAGGGGCGAGTGAGCGTAGAGATATTTTTACAATACATTAGCTGTCAAAAGTCCGATAACTTGTTTATCATCCTTTATTTTGTATTATAGATTTGTAATTATCGAACTGAGGTTTCAAATTCTCCCAAAGTTGCGCGGGAAATTCGGCATACATGTCATTCTCGCATTTTCAACAATTTCAAGCTTAAAAACATGTTTTATATATCTTTTTATCATTTTATTGACAAAGGTTTTGTAACTGGATGAATATTCTGACCGAAATACTCTAATGTCGATTTTGAATTTTGCAGGAACCTTTGGTTGTTACGCTATTCTATCGTTCCTTGGAGCTTTTATGACGTCATAATGTGAAAACGTCAAAGCTCTGCAGGATATATCAACGACCCAGTTTCTACAATTTTTCTGAAGTAGTTTATCTATTTGTGTAATCATAATTCTTTTTTGAATACCTAATCAGAAAGAGCAAATGCAATAGATGTTTATTTTTAGCCATTTTATTTCATTTGAAACCTTGAAAATAAGTTATTGCCTTTGAAACTTTGGGAGAATTGCTTGATATATCCAGGTCAACTCCTGATATATCCGGGTCAACCAGATATGGATTTTGCGGAAAGGGTCTGCAGGCTGATATAACCATGGGGAAGGATGATAAATATACAATATGTAGTTAGTGTCTCTTAATATCAACTTAATTTGTACAAGTACTTCGATTTGTTACTGTCAGAGTATTTTGCCTCAAACATAGGTTGATATAACATGCAATGACCAAGAAACAATGATCTCACATATGTATTTTATTGGGTCCGTGTTGTTCATCTTTGTGTGTGTGTGTGTGTCTTCATTTTTCTTTTTTGTGCAGTACTCATGTTGTGTCCCTATTTCTTTGTTGCTTCCAATGTTACCAGTGTCCTTAGATTATTCTTTTTGGATTGACGATTTGGTTCTCACTTATTTCATTAGTCTATGTTACTTTTTTAAATTAGATTGAGACTTTCAACAATGAGCATATTACTGATAACCATACCGAGTTCAAGATCATCCATATCACTGCTTGGGTGGAATTGTTTCAGGATGTCTTCACACATATCAAACGGAACTGAAATAAGTGTCTTTTTAGCGGATACAGAGGCTGCGCTCGGGTCATTGAATATCTCCCTTTTTGTAAATATGATGTAAATATACTACTGGACAAAAAAGAGAAAAAAATGTCCACCCAATTTTTTGTGGAATATAATTTAAATTTTTTTTTTATCTTTAATGTAATGTCATCTTTAGCAATATTGGATTGTAATTCACTTTGAAAAGAACACATCCGGTCAAAATTAAAAGAAATTCCGGTTGATATAATCGAGGCCTAAATGAGCATGCGCGAAAGTGGAAAGGGTATTTTTGTCTATTAAGAACGGCATCTTTGACACATGGAATGATTACAAACAATTTGCCATTTTGGAATAATCGATACTTCAACGAAGTTTTTAAAACGAGACTGAAAAAGATCTTGCAGTTTTGACCACTTGGAGTATTTGCTCTAGTGTGACCGTAGATAAAGCGAAACTGGGGAGACTTTGATTGGTACAGAATTCATCGCTTAGCTATCCGAAATGCATCGATTAAAAAATATCAAAAACAGTGGAAGTCATGACGTCAAACTGAAAAACGTCAAATCTCAAGATTTCGACCTTGACCCTATTTTTTCATAGAAGTGTTAGTATTTTTGGATATGTTTCCAATAATGTATTGATTTTATCAACAAATAATAAAAATTCATTTCCTATCGCTATTGACTTAATGTTTAAATCTGCAAATAAAGGGCTACGCCGAGCGCAGCCTGTCGTCCACTGAAATTTGAAAAAGTGTAATTTAAAGTGAGTATGGACATAGGAAAGAGCTTAACACAATAATTAGATGGACGCAATACGGAGATTGACCAAGTAATTAGCTGGACACAAACTAGGGAAAATAAAAA
>MJUU01016144.1:13595-23891 GCA_002080025.1 Modiolus philippinarum | reverse complement strand
AACAACAATCTTTTTTCCTATTTTTGTACACTTTTACCTTGAGCTTCCTAAAAAATTATGCATTTCACTTCAAATCTGGACATATTACAATAAAGATGCCATACCTTTTGTACGTTTTCCTTGGATATATATCTAACGTCCTTTATACTTGATTGAAATGATTTAAATACAGGATTTCATAATATTTTAAATTCTTTCACATTGAAAACCATGTAAGCATATCGCCCCGAATTAAAATGCTTCACAAACTGTATATCGTCAAATTTTCCTAAATATAGATAACTTGATACAATGCAAGTTACGAACACACACAAAAAAGAATAATTTTCAGAAAAAAAACAATACAAAATTGACGAAGTTAAATAATAAACTGTAAGTTTCGTTATGCTGTACACGTGTTTCAAGGAGTAACTTCTCATCGGCAGCATGAGAATTCAAATATGAAAAAAAACATAATCCAAATGTATGAAAAAACAAGTATTCATTACCAAAACTATCGAAATAAAAGGCCAAATCCAGTACCAAGAACAGGCATTGAGTGTCATACAATGCTTTTCATGGGTAAGAATTTTGATAAAAACAGTACATTATCTGCTTATTCATTTGGCTATCCATTTTTTTTTTTTTGCAATGATGTAAGGAAGTAGTGAAGCAGGCCTCTTTTAATCAATAGGGCCTATGCTAAATTTCATTTTTCACGTAGAGCACTGCAAAAGTACTGAAGCAGTGTGAGGGTGGTGGGACGCTTGGGGAAGTTGTTTTGTGTAGTGCCCCTATCATTCCTTAACTCTACCATTTAGTTTGTTGTGTTTTCTGCTCTTATTGCTTTTATATGTGGTTACATAACTTACTATTTGTCTATTCATAGTTCTTTTCTTTCTATTGTACTTTTTCCAAATAACCCTCCTTTGTGTTTTTTTTATGTCATCGCTTTCTCCTTTTGTTTTGTATTTTCCCAGTCCCTCAATTGACTCTATTTATCTTCCTTTACCAGCACCTTACATTTTCTACCATTACTTGATTCCGCCTAATGTTATTTGCCATGCTTGTTTAGCATTAACTTGTTTAGGACGCCTCATTATACAATAAATACCCAAGTTGCAATACAAAACTGTAAATTTTGCTATGCTGTACAGGTGTTTGAAGGGGAAACATATCATCAGTGTCTTGATTATGCTCATTTCTCGGACGAATCTGGAGAATCCGGTGAATGGCGAAAATATTACATTCCGGAACGATTTATAACTTTGGACTCTCGATGTCCACTTTCCTTGGAGTCCATAAGGGAGCTTACTGACGATTGGCCTTTTACCGGCCTTATACCGGATGAGGAATCAAAATATCCTAGAAGTGAATGGAATTTGGGATTCTGATTGATGTGTTCTATATCCGACAATAAATCGGACAACTCAAAAGGACGTGCACTGTCATTGTTTGTTATTTTTGGGAAGTTCGCCAATCTGTTCATTATTGAAGCTTCCACCATTTCAGGGGATCAATACCTGGTATCTAAGCCATCCCACAGTAATCTGAGCCATTCAGTGGGGTTCTGGCATGACCTACTTAAACTTTCAGCCAGTTTTGAAGACTCAACTCCGAGCCATTTTACTAGGAGGTTTAACTGTTGTGTGTTAGACACTTTGGTTTCATTAACAACTGACTTCAAGCTATTTTTCCAGACAAAGTAGGATTCAGCACGGTTGTTGAAATTAGTAAGATCAGATCAGATAAAAGTATTTCCTTACGGAGAAAGAATCTAGTTACATCTGAAGTCTGTTTCCTAGTCCTGTCATCCTTCAAGTTTACTAAACGTGGTACTGGTGTGTCACGTGATAAGTGTTGACTTGATGGTTCAAATGCTGGTGTATCTCTGTTTAGCTGAAATGTAAAAGACTAAGACTTACGAGGTGGTCCGGCATAAGCTGGAGTAGATGTTACTTCCGGTGCTCCATATACTGTTGACGTAACGTCTTGTTGTCTGGAGGACCCATATACTAATGTCGGAGTTGACGTAACTTACGGTGGTCTGAAGGACTAATATACTACTGTCGGAGTTGACGTAACTTCCGATGGTTTCGGACCTATATACCACTGACGGGATATTTTGTACCTTCTCGTTTTTACATTGAAGGAGTGTTCTTCAACACACTGTTGAACCCGCTGAAGCGGGTCTCCTTCATTTATCGGCAATTGACTTCGCTGGTCTTCACTATCAACTCCTGTTAGACTACTATGGTCCTCCAGGATCTTAGCTTCAGTTTCTGCTATGACATCAAAACACTCTTTCTTGCCTCAAGCAATGTTTTGTCGGCTTTCTGTCGAGCTGCTGTTGATTCTATCTCTGATTTTTGTAGAGCTGTTGCTGCTCCCATCTCTGCCTTTGTTGCCTCAATTTTAGCCTTTTGACGAGCCGTTGTTGCCTCCATTTCAGCCTTTTGACGAGGTGTTGATTATTCTAACAGAACTTCATCTCTTGAAAAGTGGACTATTTCTCTGCATAGGCTAGACTTGCTTTCAAAGCTTCCGCCTATGCTTTCTTTCGTTTCAACAAACTGGAAGCGTCTGTACGTCTTGACGCCCCACTTTGTGAATTGTATTTACTGTTGTGGGACGATGAGCTGCTACTTTGTGCCTTTGTTGTTTTCTTGGGCTTTAGACCCTGGCTTGTTTCCTGTAGACTACACAGGATGGCATCTACCTTTTGTTGTCGAAAGCCTGACAATGTTGCACAGGCTTCCAATTCATGTTTGCTGTCTTCGGTCCTGCTGGATTTCTGGAAGTCCTTATAGGCCCTGAGTTGTTTCTGGTACCTGGTGTTTGCCTGTGCATTTTTTTACCCAGGCTTAACTGGTCCCCTAAGTAAACGGGAAGATCGTCTGCTTCTTGGAGCAGGGCGTCTAGCGTGGTCCATAAATACTCTATGTCTTGAAAATATTTGTCACATGTCTGTGAATATTGTTCTTGCCCTTTCTCTGTAAGTGTCCGTACCGTTATGTCTGGAACTGTTGAAATGTCTTTCTCGGGCATATCTGTTGTATTAACACTCATGGTGATAAACATTGTCTCCAATCCAGTTGTAGCTGTGTCCCCTGGAAAAGGAACCGTGTTACCGTAGTTGAGTGACAGTGATGTCTTCTGTTCTGGAACACGAAGAAACGTTGTCCTGTAACTGTGTTGCCTGCAGCAGGAACGTTGCTACCAGTTGTCCAAACGAGGTCTGGTTCAAGTGTTTTTACTGTACTGAGCCGGACTCAGCGAGCATAATCTAGTGTTGGCCCAATTCAAATTCAGAACCCAGTCATAAAAACAATCATAAGTTATGTGTCCAAATACAATAATTTAAAGTTCACTTATGCTACCATAATTTGAGTAAAATGTCAACATATTTAAATACACAATAACTTTCATAAATAGACACAAATATGATGTGTGTCTGTGTTATATTATACATAAGGTCCCAGTATATCTACGGATAAATACAGTTGAATGGCTGTAATACACGGAATAAGTCTTCCATAATTATATCTGGATGATATGAAATGACACTCACTGCTTATCGTATATTTATATTTGTAGGAATTACGCAACTAAATAACTGTTATTTATCTTCCTCTTCTAGACGGAAACAATACATGAAAACTTTGAAATACTGTGATGAAAGTTGTAAAACAGTTGTATGTTTCAGTGTGAGATGAACATTCTGTTACAATCGATATCTATAGCAAATTATGCAATCAGCTTGAACAGTTGATATTCACAATAACCTGTTGTTAAGTTATGTTAAATAGATCCATCTTCATCCAAATATAATGGAATTGTAATGTAACACTTGCACTGTTATCGAACTAGGCTCAAATTCCAATATTATTTGGACATCAACATTGGCGTGTCACTGACTAGGAAGAAAGATGGAATCGGGAAACGGAACTACTTATTTCACATACACATGGTGCATTCGGAATGTCTTCATGTTTGCTATGACAAAAAAAACTAAATTTGACAATACAATACTGCTAGATTTGTATCGATAATTCAGTTTTATGCTTTGATAAAAACAAAATATCAATTCAATTATTGACAAACTATTTTTTTTTATTTACACATTTGATTAAAAGTACAGGGGACGAGTAAACCTTTTATGATTTGAACTCGTACTCCGCAAAACAGAAAAGATCCTTTCAGAAATGAATTAATTAATTTGAAATGTGCAACAACATTCTAATAAAAAATAGGAAATAGGAAATATGCTCTCTTGTATTATTGAAAGCAGAAAGTAGAGTCTCGAATTAACTGACACTCCCAATTTACGGATTCACACTGTTAGTGTTTTTGTGGGGTTTGTTTGGTTTTCTATTTACATCGTCTGCTTCATCAACGTTCTCTGTCTATATCAAGATGTATTTTGGAGTTCGATTTTGGTTGTTGCTTCAGTGTTTTTCCTTAGAAATTTCTTATTATATAAGTATTTTGAAAAGGAGTTTAAGGTAATTGAGTGTGTATTCGCTACTGCAGAACATGTACTTTAAGCAGTGCCATATAAACTTCCGGGTTTGGCCTTACCGAATTTTCGTTACCATTAATTTACTCACTAACAGTATGCCGTATACTGGACATGCTTACCCTTTCGGAGTACCTGAGGTCATTCTTGGTATCTACGGGAGCTCACACTATGTTGGATATCAGACTGTGAAATTTTGGTTCTGTCTTCCTAAAGGATGAATGTTCGTTGTATCAATTTTTGCTTGGTAATGTTTTGAATACACAATATATTTACAGAACTAATAAAATTTAAACCTAACAGTAGTTATTTTATTAGGATGAAAGATAGTACACATACAATTAATTGGTTTAGTTAAAGGTTTTGAAAATAAAATTATCGAATCAGCCACCAAATGATCTTACAAAAGTCATACATATAATAACATGGATAACAGGAAACATCTACAATTACTGAAATTACAATTACGTGTTACAATCTGCCAGAGAACTACGCAGAAAAATCACAAATAAAACAAAAGACAAACGTAAACAACAATAAAACCTGGGACAGTCGAACTTGATATAGCTACAAGGAATAGCCAGCGGTGACCAGGTTTATTGGTACCCATACCTACACTTTATCTGCCCCGTTTCCCAATAGCATAAAACCCAATACAGATATTATACGAACTCCAAGACCACAATCTTAAAGGAGGGAAAAAAGCAATACTCGGTTTTAAAAGATTGGTTAGAGGGTGCCTTTGATCTGCCGGCTAGCTTAAGGAGCCCAGTCTGTTGGCTAAAGACTGTCGCGCTATGCCTCAGTGAATGGCCGACCCATTTCAATCGCCAAACTGTTCATTCTACAGCTTCTATTAATTCTTAGGTCATCAGTAACTTCGGTAAAATGTATTTAGTTATCAGTTCATCTTCTTTTATAATGTCTCGAATATTTTCTTGACATGTATTTAAAAGCATTATTATTTAAGGTAGTTCGGGGGACTGAAAACAAAAAGATAGAATTTTCGCATTTTTGGGTGATCGGAAGATTATTTAATTCACTTCAAAGATATAATGAAAAAATAATGGGTAACCGAACCCTTTTTTCATGAGAAGCTTCCAAAGTACCAAGATTTTGACTTATTAAATATAGTGTACAGATGGGTGCGGACGCAACGTTCCAAAAAGTGCATTTTAAGTGAACTTGAAATTCACTTTTTAAGTGCACTTTACGTTCACTTTTTTGGAATTGGTAGCTATTCCATGGCAGCTCTTTTCACGTTCACTAGCGAACTTCAAGTGCACTTGAAAGCTGTCGCGAAATTCAGTCGGGCCATCGCGAAGTCCTCTAACGAGTGATCACCAAATCGGCTAAAACAGTGAACGTCAAGATCTCTTCAGTTTGCATTGATTCGTTTGAGTGGTTTTGCTTGCATATAAAATAAAATAATTTATTTTCTATAATAATTCTCTCTACGTAATCATAACGGACGTTTTCCGATAAGGTTTTTTTATTTATTTACTGAATTCATGGTCGGTCAACAAGTGCAGGATCAGCAAGAAATGTTATCTTCGCATTTACATGCAGTCGCATGATTTAAAAATCACCTTAGCTCACAGGAGTCAAAAATTTTATCAATATTCATTTCAAGTTAAAAAAGAAGCCCCCACACATTAAACTAAGGGAGTTCGTGAAACTTCAATGTGTGGGGCTTCATTTCTGGGTCATTGTTGAACTTGAATACATCGGCAAACGAATACCGAAGCAAATACGAGGAAAGGGAAAATTCTAAAATCATTAATCCAAATTTACGGCAATTCACAGCAACACGAATTGAAATGGTATGACAAAGACAAATAAACAAAAATGAACAAAAACGCCACATAACTAAAGCACTAGCAGTGATCAGCAGTGTAAACCCCTATAAAAACTGAGGTGCTCCGGAAGGGAAAGCATGATCTGCTCCACGCATGGCAACCGTTTCACAGCCAGTAAAAATTATGGTGTTGAAGAACTGCTTTGTGACTGATTGGTAATGTCATTTTCTAACCCTTAGACAAACCAATTAAAATCCATGGTACGTGTTACTTCTCTAACCCCAAAACACTACCAAGGTGAAAGTTTGAATAGCGTCTTTATATATAATTAGTATTCGGACAATAACAAGGACAAATCGGTATCATAAACATAATCAACGAAGACAACACTAAAAGATGACAGTGTATTATACAAGACAACACTTAGAACTAAAGCACTGACAGTGTGAACTCCCACTAAAACCGGGAGTATTATCATTCCGTGGAATGATTATTGATAAAATTACCGACTGCTTCTGTATGCGTAGCTTTTGGCAGACCGTATCAATGTTTTTCCCAATCCCGACATTTCTACTCTCAAGCTTGGTCAAGTGAGGAATAGTTCGCACTATATTTCTTCGAATATAATTCCCTATGAACTGTCTACAGAATTTAGGTTGAGGACTACATACTCTAGCAAGGGTATTGTGAAGTAAGGCCACATCAAATTAATTAATAGATTCTCATCCCCGCCGCTCCATTTTTTTCTAAGCTCAATTCTTTTTATTATACTCCCGCAAACAAAGTTTGGGGGTATATAGGAATCACCCTGTCCGTCTGTCTGTCTGTCTGTCTGTCTGTCTGTCCGTCCGTCTGTCCGTCCATGTACCTTGTCACCAAATTTATACATCTTTTGTCAAAAATGACCTCAAAAGTGGAAGAAATTATTTGTCAGTGCTTATTTCAATTGTCGCGACACAACATTTATATGTATGTCTCTAAAAATTACCTGATAAGATTGAAATATTTTGCATTTTAGCTTTTGTTCCCCATTCACAATACCAAATTTATACATCTTTTGTTCTCGCGATACCAAATTTATACATCTTTTGTCAAAAATGTACTCAAACGTGGGAGACATTATATATTGGTGCTTATTTCAATTCTTGCTACACAACTTTTTTATGCATTTTTCCCAAAGTTACCTTATAAGATTGAAATATTTTGCATTTTAGCTTTTTTCCTTTCTCACGATACCAAATGTATACATCTTTTGTCAAAAATAACCTCAAAAGTGGGAGATATTATGTTGGTGTTTATTTCAATTGTCGCGACACAATATTTATAGGCGCTGATTACGGTTACACAGGTATGAAACAATAACAGAAAATTATTGTTACACAAAAAATTAATATTCGGTGTATACTGCCGGATATGGAACTCATATTTCCTGTGTGTAACAATAAACGTCCATGTTATTGTTACACGTTATTGTTACACAAACGACTTTGTTTATTTTACTGTTTAGGATTCAAGATTTGGAGATTTAAATAAGAAATGGAGGTTCTCAAATGTAAATTGTGTTAGAAATACTTTTTATTTTAATATTTCAATCAGCAAGGTATTGTATAAACACAATATACACAAAAACCCTGGCAATACTGTGTTTATTTATTTTCTAGCGCATTTGCAGTAAAACCAATGAATTGCAATTTCGGAGAAGTTTTTAAGACGGCACATTTTTTATGTTGCCATTCAAGACACCCATCAAAAATGATATATGTATATCTGTGCCATGATCTGTGTACAACTGTGTTGCACACATTACATGTCAGTTTTGCGTGTTCCATTTTTCACCAATTGATTCTCTAATTTGGCTCATTTAAACATAGGTCGAGCGCCTACAGTTTTCGAAGAAAAGTTTCGACTCCCCATGAATGCAGTTATAGCGAAACATACTGTATATGATTCAACTACTATTTGTTGCTTCATCTAACTTACTCTATATATTTGGACAAAATTAGTCTGCTGAAATTTTTCAAGCCTTTCTTAAAAAACGGAGAAAGAAGGAAATTCATCCCTGAACACTTGTGTCGTCCTCCATCACGAATGCCAATCCGATTAGAAAAAATAACGGTAAACATTCATGAACTCATTTAATAGTATGTTGTATAGAGTTTCTTTGCTTTCAAGGCAGAATTATAATTTTTCATTTGAGTTTCAATATTATATGACGTCATAAGGAACATATTTATTTCAAAAAATCTTACGATTTATTATTACTCTTTGTTAAATACTCAACAGTACCCTAAGACACGAAATTTTTATTATTCTGTGTAACAATAAGATGTGTAACAATAATTCTAATACCATTATTACACACGGAAAATATCGATCCCGTACCCGGCAATATACTCCGAATATTAATCTTTTGTGTAACAATAATTTTCCGTTATTATTACATATCTGTGTAACCGTATCCAGTGCCATATTTATATCTATTTTTCTCATATCTTATAAGATTGAAATATTTTGCATTTTAGCTTTTTTCCTTTCTCGCAATGCCAAATTTATACATCTTTTGTCAAAAATGTACTCCAAAGTGGGAGATATTTTGTTGGCGCTTATTTCAATTGTCGCGACATGACATTTATATGTATTTTTCTCAAAAATACCTTATAAGATTGAAATATTTTGCATATTAGCTTTTTTCCTTTCTCACGATACCAAATTAATACATCTTTTGTCTAAAATTACCTCAAAAGTGGCAGATATTATTTGTCAGTGCTTATTTGAATTGTCATGAGACAACATTTACCTGTATTAGATTGAAATATTTGGCATTTTAGCTTTTTTCCTTTCTCGCGATACTAAATTTATACATCTTTCTTTTCAAAAATCACCTCAAAAGTGGGAGATATTATATGTCGGTTCTTTTTTCAATTGTCACGACACAACATTTATATGTATTTTTCCCAAATTACCCTATCAGACTGAAATATTTTGCATTTTAGCTTTTTTTCTTTCTTGCAATACCAAATTTATACATCTTTTGTCAAAAATGTACTCCAATGTTGGAGATATTAGTAGTATATAGGGACAGTTCGCTTATTATTTGAGGTGGTGGATCACCGGAATACATCGGCAAACGAATACCGAAGCAAGAACAAGGAAAGGGGAAATTCTAAAATCATAAATCCAAAATCATGGCAATTCACAGCAACACGAACTGAGACAGTATGACAAAGACAAAACAAATAAACAAAAATGAACAAAAACGCCACAAAACTAAAGCACTAGCAGTGTGAACCCTTATAAAAACTGAGGTATCATCAGGTGCTTCGGAAGGGTAAGCATGATCTGCTCCACATGTGGCACCCGTCACACTGCCAGTGAAAAGTCCGGTTTTGTCACAATCGGTGTTAGTCAGTCCGTAAAAAACTGTGGATCTACCCAAAAATATCTGTTCTCATCTGTGAAACAGAAACATTGTAATGGTCTGTCAAATTGTGGTGACGACCTTAAAACTTCTGTAGTGACAATTGTAACAGTGACTGAACATACCCTTGATATGTGACGTCACCGGAAGTGACGTAGACCGGAAGTGAGGTCACCGGAAGTCACGTGACCGGAAGCGGAAGTCACGTGACCGGATGTTGACATGTCAACATTGCGCATCCGCGAACGGAAGTAGATATGTATCTACTGTAAGTAGCCATGTTGACCGGAAATGACGTGTTGGAACAACACGTGACCCCACAGGGGTCATTTATGACCTTAGTCCATAACACATGCGCGACCGGAAGTGCGTGTGTATCTACTGTAAGTAGCCATGTTGATGCATGCTGAAAGAGTGCAAGATTCCGCAGGGGTGTTGTATGACCTTACTACAGTGTACACGCGCGACCGGAAGTGGGCGTAGCCCCTGTTGTTAACCGAAAGTGGGTGTGTATCTACTCTAAGTAGCCATTTTGATAGGAAATGACGTGTTGGAACAATACGTGACCCTCCAAGGGTCTC
>MJUU01016144.1:0-11748 GCA_002080025.1 Modiolus philippinarum | reverse complement strand
TGGGAGATCGTATGTGTTGCTGCTTATTTCAATTGTTCGCGGGTATGTTAAGGCTGCATCAACACATTTTTCGCGAGGGGAGGCAACTCTGTGCATTAAATGACGTCAAGCTGTCAATCAATCGGCGTCCATGCCAATATTTTGAACATTAAAACTTTATTAAGCGCAGTAAATGAATTATTGAATAATTTTGCATGTTGGTTGTTGATACAGAACACACTTGCTGGTCTTAATAGTCAAATAAAGATATAAATGCCGTTGCCGCAATGTATAGATGCTCCGCCTTTTTGTCCATATATGGAAATCAATGTCGTGAAGAAGCTTGAATCGGACTGCATGATCACATGCGAGAGATGAACATTTGCAGTGTCAATTGTTGTTGTTTAATTAAGGTAAGTGCAGTTTGAATGTGGACAACACTGTGTAGCATATCCTAAGATAGAAATCTACTGTTGGGTCCAAAAAAACACGCATGACGAGTCGGAAGTTGTCCACAACGGTCACTGATCATGATCAGCTGATGTCAGTGATGATCCATGGCCATGCATACTCACGGAAATGACAAGACAGTAATGCTAATTATAAATGTGACACACACAGGAGACATGAAAAACACATTCGAGGTCCAACGCCAAGTCCAATTCTGTACCTAACAAGCCGGGCTAACATGCCCATAGCTATGTCCTCTGGTGTGTGTGTGGTTGGGGGGGGGGAGTTCACACTACATGTACATACAGTGTACTGATACTAATATACGTACTAGGACAGTGTGATATCGAGTCTTGTTACATAATATGATATTCAGTCATGTTTCAAGTTATATACACGTTCAATTCTGTTGTGTTTATACAAATTGACAAATTTAAATACAGGTGTCAAATTTGATCTACAAATTCCAAATCGTTTTAAACCTTGTCTCCATGACAATTACCCCATTTCCTTTCTTTTTCATATACAATGAAGACGAAGAAATTTTATTGTCCATAAAACTGGACCTGTTAGGGCACTATACAAAACACATGCACATAGTACATACAACTGTAATCTCATTTGGGAGTCGAATCCAAAAGAGATTAACAATTGTTCACTTTTAGATTATTTTCAGGTATGCAAACCGATTGGTCTGTGGACAACTCGGACAATGACCACTCAATACATGCAATACCTTGAACTTTGAACAGTTTGAAATACATGTAACTGCAAGCTTGTCTGCCCACAGGGAATTACTCCCGTAATTACACTATTAATGTACAGCCAACTGAAACTCACAAGGGAGGATGCAACCTTGAGCCCCTTTCTCACACATTGATGGTACAATGTATAGGGGAGATTGGTCGAAGTTTGACCCGATGGGGAATTTCGACCGGAACACAGTGAAGTATCATCAAAACTGTCAATTTATTATTTCAAGTCGTATTTATCAACAGTAAAATGATTCTGAATCCTATTCTAAAATTCCACCCATATCTTTATTAATGCAAAGCACAATTCCAATTAGGAACAAGAGCATACAAAACTAGCACAAAACATATAAACAAGAATTCAAAATACTTAGACATGTTAGATATTTATATACATTTGATCCTCTCTCCTCAGTTCTAATGACTGTTTTATGAAGGATACAACTGCTTTAATACCCTCAGGTGTTTTAGGGTCTAGAAGCCATTTTATTGTATTTATTTCTGATGTATAGCCAAAGTTATTCTGTTTTTTAAAATGAAGAAAAAGTTTATTTCTTAAATCTTTATTTAATGTACAATGAAGAAAGAAATGGCATTCATTATCAATTTTATTTTCACAATAATGACATAATCTATTTTCTCTTGGTATTTTCTTGTATCTGCCTATTTCAACAAGAAGGTTATGGTCACTAATTCTAAATTTTGTAATCATTTTTCTGGATTCAAATTTGGGTGACCAAGATAATAGTCTTGTTTACCAATATCAGTTTTAATGAATTTGTATAAATAAATTTTACTTTTCTCATCAAGATTGTTTATTTTTTCTTTGGTCAATTTATTATAATATTCATCTGCTGTTCTTTTAACAATTTTTTTTAATAATTTTAAAGATTTGTCGGTAAATATATTGAGTATACCGGACTTCACCTATGTGAAACAACACGAGACTTGGGCGGTGGCAAGAAAATCGGTCGAAATGTACCTAACTTCAGTGAAAAGGTCTGTGGGGAAGTTCGACCAGTAGTTAATTTGCTTTAGTCAGCACATGAAAAATATTTTTTGAGGTGGAAAGAGTTATTTATTGCATTTAATTGTTCTTTCTGTGGTTTGAAAAGTGTGTTTTATGCTATCAATTCAAATATTTACTCCTTGAATGCGTCTGGTAGAACTTCTCCATACACTGGTCGAACTTTCCCAAGGTGCAATAATCATGATAATTGGTCAATTTTTGTCAAAAACATCGAAATATATGGATTTTTTCACCAGTTCAACAGATAAGGTTGGAGAAACTCTAACGGATATTGTACCTACCATCAGAACAAATTAAGAAACTGGTAACCAGTACAGCAATTACACATTTCAAGGTTGCTATTTTTTTCACTGGTCAAAGTTCGACCAATGTCCCCTAATTACGGAAGCAAATCCCTGTGGTCTGCCAGAATCAGCTAAATCATGCTAATTTTTACCCTACGGAAGCTTATCCAAATTTGCGGTAAATTCCTTTGATCTTTGACAATTTTGACATATACATTGCACCTCAGGTGAGGCAATTCTCAAAACTTGACAGCTAGGTCTGTATTTTCAAAAATTTACATAGAATGTATTGAAATTTTCAATTAAGCTTAATTAAATGTTTATTAATTAATGCTATTTTTTGCCCTTGCGGGTTGACAGCATACATATACAAAACACAAACAATTATAAACAATGAAACATAAATACATTTAGAACAATAAAAATTCTGCATCTATTTTGAGTCCACTCTCCTCAGTGCTAGTGACTTTTGAATGAAAGGGTAAATTTGAAGCGAGTTGCCAACCCTCCTTCGAGGTATGATTAGACGTCTTGATCCACACTTACAGTAAATTAAAACTTAATTGCACTACATGTATATTTGAAAAGAGTTCCATATGGCACCCCTTAGTTGACTGATAAAGAAAAATCTGGTGCATGGGGGTGCGGTTAGGGCTCCTGCCATATTTTGACCTCAAAATGTGATTATTACCTGCGTGATTATTTTTAATAATAAATTGGCATACATTGTACTTTTTACATCTGTAGTCTTTTATTTTTTTAATTTGGTAGAAAATTATGGCAAAAGGAAGCATTGATACTTTTTTTTGTTACTTGATCCAATCTGTGATTTGTTATGTCCTGGATCAGTTTCATAATTTTAGTTATTAAACAAATGTATTCTTTATCATACATGTACATGAAATCAGAAATATCCTTTTCTCTTGTATAGTACTTTTTTTAAAAGTAAATCCATATAAGTTGCCATTTATTTACTGTACAATATTTGGGTTTTAGTGCTGCTGATGAGGAATAAATTTCCGAAATGGTCATACACCTCATTAAAATTAATTTCAGTTGAAGTTAACAAAAGCGTTATTGTCTTGTATTCATTTAGGGACCAATCATTTAACTTGAAGGGTGGGAGGGGGCGCTATGTTTTATTTTCCAAACAAATGTTTGATTTTATGTGAAAAAATATTTTGGCAGCAAAAATAATGAAAAAAATATTCTGAAGGAGGCTTTCTTCCCCCAAAATTAATGATAATTTACAAAAATAGATTTTGTTGATACAGTTTAAAAAGTAAATAATTGTTTTTGTGCACGAAGCAGGAAAAAAAATTCTGTCCAGAAAAAAACCAGACCCCCCTCTTTCAAGTTAAATGTTAAATGGTCGGTCATTTACTCCATATCCTTCGTTAAATGTACACCAACACCCCCATAAAAATCTTAATTTTGAATCTGAATGTAAAATCAGTGAAAATGGATGCCACTTCTGATTAAGTAATTATTAGTGTATTAATAAAACATGTAAAATCAATACTGTTATTATACCTTTTTCAAGAGTCGCATACATTTGTTCTTCTGAATGATACTATCTAACCAGATCACACTTGGCAAAAAGTGAATATGGCTTAACAGGTACACAGGTGAACTTTTTTGAATTGTAAAACAAAAATTCAGTATCATCATGATCATATTTTCAAATGTTTCATTAATATTGTTTTTTTTTTTGCAGTTGTTGGCATGCATGTATCAGTAGATATACAAATGGTATGAAATTTTTGTGCATTTGTTTGACTTGAGGACAACTTCAGTGAAATGCGGATTTAAGAATTGTGTTTAGACTATTATGAATATCAGGATGAACAATGTACACTAGTACTTAGTGGCACCTATATGTCAACCTACTTATTAATGTGTACAACATTGACAATACATGTATATTCACATATGGAAGCTGAAATTGAACATGTTTGCATTGATATTTACCTGAAATAGAATTATTATTAAGAGCACTTGGATTATAAACTGCATTGTATTAATCACTAATTAATAAGGATTTGCTGAGAAGTCTTTGTAAGAACACTTCGCCAGTTAACTTTAAGTTTGTTGATGATCCCGCATCCATGGATCATTAGGATAAAAAAGCATGGATGTAGCGTTGCTCGACAATTAGCAATGAGTTCTGCTCAAACCGGTGCTAGGGGCCGTCTTGAACTTGCTATGAGGTATGAGTAAAGCTCATTGTTGAAGGCCTCATGGCGACTTCAAGATGAAGAACAACAATAAAAGCGTTGTTCCATTGCTTATTTACTATGTATTTGTAGAGACTTTGTCTCATTTGCATTTACTCCATATCCCTTCATTGATTATTTGATATATGTAAAAATAAAGGATGGCATAATGCAGTTTTACAAGTATCTGACTGGATAAGTTGCTGAGGAGCTAGAAACTATATAAACAAAAATGTTATACGATCTTATGAAAGTTGAAAGCTGATTCAAAATAGGAAACCAACATCTCAGTATCTTATTCAGTTTCATATAGTCATGATAGTGATGTGTTTTATTAGTGGAATATAAATGTACATGTACATGATGTATATGATGTACAGTACGGACAAACAATATTAAATGAAATGTTCACTTGAACGTCATGAAGAGATCAAATTTTGCAGGAAATATATTTTACATTTTTTAACTTTGTTGCTACAATGTACATGTGTAGAATACATCAGTAATAAAATACAGGAATTCTAATTTGTAATGTGCTTTATTGTGTACAGAAAATTTCCATAAATGAATGTACAAGTTAAACAGGTTAAACTGTAAGTTGAATTTATCTATCAGGACTCATAAGTATTTATTCACAAATAGAAGCCGTGCACAAGAAGCGTAAGCCATTGCATCTAATTATCCTTGTAGTTTGGTATAATTGTAGTGAGTACATGTAAATTACTGTCTGTTTGTCTGAGTGACTTGTTTTCAAGTAAAATATTTAGTTTCTATATCTTTGATGTGTACATATGAGCAGTGCTAAAGTTGGTAGATGTACAGGAATAATATTTTGTCATTAGATGCATCTGTGAACATCCAAAAGGTTCCTGATAACCTGATAAGAAAAAGGTCACTTTGACCTACATTTCATGCATGAGTGACTCTTGTTTAAGATTATGTTTACTTGTACATGTATATCGTAGATACAAGACATGGAATAGCAGGTTTAGAAATAACATTTTGTCAGTTGATGTGTCTTTGAAAGTCAAAAAGTTTCTGATAAGAAGTAGGTCACTTTTACCTGTAGTTCATGCATGAGTGACTCTGGTTAACGTTTGTGTTAATTTTCATATTTAAGATACAAGAGCATGTGCAGGCATAAAAATAAGAAATAATATTTTGTCAGTCAATGTGTCTTTGGTAGTTTTGAGGTTCCTTGTCAGAATTGGGTCACTTTGACTATCTTCGCAGACGGAATCTTCGAAGCGATCCATGATAATCTTGGATGGCATGATTTTATTTATACTTTTCAAATTTGGAAATTTTTTTAGGAGGACTGGCGATTTTTCTCGATCACAAGGCTTGTGCATAGTGTTACTAATTATAGATTTTCGACCGGTATTTATATAACGAGA
Organism: Modiolus philippinarum; assembly: GCA_002080025.1. Taxonomy (NCBI): domain Eukaryota; kingdom Metazoa; phylum Mollusca; class Bivalvia; order Mytilida; family Modiolidae; genus Modiolus; species Modiolus philippinarum. Next base: position 5,640 of record MJUU01016144.1, on the reverse strand, counting down.
TTCCAGTAAATGCTTGGAGAAGATCGGGAAAATTTGCATATGGCCAAAATAATTTGCAAATTTCCCCCCTGCATACTTCAGACCCCTGCTAAAATTATTGAAATCTCATCAGGGGCATATTTTAAAAAATCTGACAGGTTCTTTCTCCCTTCCTTAGTCTCTGGTGCGATTAATTTGCAAAACACAAAATGCTATCCCCAGCCCCCCCCCCAAATCAGAGGAGATAATTCAGTAAGAATTACGCAAGAAAATAATCTTTTCCGACGAGGTACTTCCCCATCGGAAAAGACCCTCCACGCCCCAGTTGCCTTGCCTCCCAGCACTTTTCAGCATCATCGACTCGCTCAATACTCATTTTCATCCCTGGGCCCCAGGGGGGGATTATTACATGTAGTACCGGGCCTACCGGCACTAGCAAAAACCACAGGTAGTGTTAAACCCCAAACCTCCCCATTATCTGTCCTGTTTCCCTATAGTATAATAAATATACAAAAAAAACCAATAGAGGAAGACTACTAACTAGTGTGGCATTCTTGTTCATTTTTATGCCCCGCCCATGAATGTGGAAGGGGCATATACAATGTAGTGTTACCCTTGTCCGTCCTTCCATCCATCTGTTCATTTAAGTACATTTCTTAGAAACCGTAAAAGGTAGAACAATAAAAGTATGCAAGTAGGTTCTACAGAGTTCACTAGGTAGATTAACTCTTTACCTACTTTTCATGCTTGAGTGACTCTGGTCAAGTTTTGTGTTAAAGTTCATTTCTCAACAACTACACATTATAGGACAATGATCATGATGGTGTTTCATCAAATTAAGTGCCTTGATGAGTACTACCCAAATCATTGACAATTAGGTGACTTTTACCTATATTTTACGCTTCATTGACTTTGGTTAAATTTTGCGTGAAAGTCCATTTCTCAACAACTACACATTATATGACAATGATGTTTCATCAAATTAATTACCCTGATGAGTACTTCCCAAATTATTGACAATTAGGTTGCTTAGACCTACATTTTATGCTTCAGTGACTTTGGTTAAGTTTTGGGTTTAAGCCTATTTCTCAACTAGCATCATGATATTTCACTGCAAGATTCATCTAAAAGAGATCCAACAAGTGTATCTATGATCTACATTTTATGGTTGAATGGCTTCGGTAAAATTTTGTATTTCATCACAATTCTGTAACAGGGAACTAATTTTATGAATGATTGACTTGGGTTAATCTGTTGGGATAAATTTATTGGTTGAGCATTCTCTAATTGTTTATTTGTTTTTTCTTTGTCATACATATGACAGTATAGCCTCTGAATTTGCCATGATATTGGATTTACGATTTTAGAATCCCCCCATTCCTCGTTTGCCGATGTATCCATTACACAATCTTTAAAGAAGAGAAAATGACGAACATAATTTTGAAAGATGGTTCAAGGGGTGCTCGCCACTAAACTGTCGGCTAGCTAAAGGAGCCTAGTCTGCTGGTAAAACACTGTCCATGTTGTAGTAATATATGGTACATGTACTTGAAATACTACTTGCTAACAGGTCAATCCTGATTTAACAGATTCCATATACATGAGGTCTATGCACTAGCTGACAATAAGAATAATGAGGGGAAGGTATTTTTAGAAAAAATATTTGCGTAACAGCTTAGAGTGACAAACATGACAAATAAAATATTTTTTCTTTACAAAGAAAGTAGGATTTATAGTGCTAAAATAAAAAAAAATAAAAAAAAAATAAAAGATAGACTTACATTTTTACATACAGAAACATTAATCTTAAACTATATATATAGAGCTTTTCTTCTCAAATACCTCACAGAAAGTTTATAACGACCCCATTTTTGTCTTGCCCGTGACGAAAGTCGCGGAAAGCGAGACAGGCGTGCATAGTATGGCAACGGCGACGTAGACCAAGTTAACTTTTACTAAATACAGCATATTTTGAAAATCCTTTGATGTAGGAACATCATATTTGTTCCAGTGGTAGTACTAATCGAGTCCTACCTGGCGGACATAATGTCATGTGACCTTGACCTCAATTTTATGGTTTAGTGGCCACATCAAGTTTTTCTGCTTAAGTCCATTTCTCAATAATTAGAAGTGGTAGGTTGATAATATTTGGTATGTAGGTTGGTCTTGGGTAGTACATATCAGTCCGGTAGTTGACTTTTGTCCTTGACCTCAATTTCACGGTCTAGTGGCCATGTTAAGTTTTTCTGCTCAAGTCCATTTCTCAATAATTAGAAGTGGTAGGTTGATAATATTTGGTATGTAGGTTGGTCTTGATAGTACCTGTCAGTCTGGTAGGTGACTTGTCCTTGACCTCAATTTCACAGTCTAGTGGTCATGTTAAGTTTTTCTGCTTAAGTCCATTTCTCAATAACTAGAAGTGGTAGGTTGATAATATTTGGTATGTAGGTTGGTCTTGGGTAGTACATGTCAGTCTGGCAGGTAACTTTTGTCCTTGACCTCAATTTCACAGTGTAGTGAGCATGTTCACTTTTCTGATTAGTTCACTTAGATTTCACATCAATTTAGAGGCCAGCAGGGATGGGCGAGACATCTTTTAGGGTCTTCACTTGTTACTTGGCCTTGACAGTTATTTTCGTCATGTATAACCCCCCTCCTGTATACAATTGGAAGAGGCAATGAATGACATTTTACTTCAGGCTTCTTTTTTCTGATAATTGTACATATATTGGTGTTGGCTCAGTCAAAGGTTGATATTGTATATTCGTGAACCTCATCAATTTTGGAAAAAGACAACAATTAATCCTTTAACATACATCTTTGAACGGACAATTCTGACAATTTAACAATTAACTTACACGGCAGACCCGTCAAGTTTTGAAAATTGCTTTGTGTGAGATTTGCCAACCACAGATTTGGAAGCTTAGCAGGCACAAGTCTCGTGCGGACCACGTGAGGGTTTTGACAGAACCGACACCACCAGACTCTGACTGGACTTATATTAGTCCCAGGTCAGATCAAGTCTTTTGAAAAATACTGGGGTCCCAGACTACTTTTGTCAAATTTAGCCATAAACCTACATGAAATTAAAAAAAATCTAAAGGGAGATGCTACATCAGGAACCCCCTCTCTAAATCCACCTATGTACTTATAAACGTGGAAATAAGTCTACTGTCTAGCTTGTCTGCATTGAGCAGACCCCCCCCCCTTTTTTCCACACATTTTAATCTATGACGTATCATAGTATCATAACGGGACACGAGATAGACAATTATGGATAAAATGTTCCATTTAAAAGTCGATCATGCTGTGAAATTACTATCCGAGGCCAGAGGAATGTGAAGGTCGCGCACGTACATGATGCAGACGACATGGGAATCCCCTTGTGGAATCCCGTATATTGACGTCGCTTGAACGTTTGTAAACAATGGCGTCATTAAAAAAATAAGTCCAGTGCATTTTCAACGCAAAAGTTCCAGAGTATAGGGACACTATTTATGGTTGGAATTAGGTTTATTTTAACGCTCATCACCAATAGATTTTTGAAACTGCTATCCGCTTACGTTATTTACACTCTTTCATGATCTGTGTACGATTTAACGCACAACAAACGTTTAGGAAGACCCATTTCATCGTTTTCTTCAATTTTTTTGTCATTTAGGGTAAAATTTCAACAGGCGGATAGCCGTTTTCATGCACATTGCACTTTTCTCTTTCCAACAAGACCAAAATTAAATGAATTGATCCAGTGTATACTGTGGAACTTTTCAGAAATATTCTTCACATTTTAAAAATAGACATTTTACAGTCACGTGATTAATCCCTGGGGGTTTCGAAGTTATTTTTAGTGTGAAAATCTGGCGAAAGTGTTGAACAAAGTTGAAACACAAAAAAAATGTTAGAAATATATAGGGTGTGCAATATTCTGATAATGTTACTTTATTTGGTTCTTTATTCCAATATTTTCGGGCAAGATTTCACTGAACAGCCTTAACATACATATTTGAAATAAAGAATATCAATTTCAATGTTAGTTGACTTTCCTGATAGCAACATCGAAGTAAGAATAGGAAGTAAGAAGTTAGAATTCAAAAGTACTAAATAGTTTTATGCTTAAGGAATGTTTTCGAATGTTATGCATCTTTATCTGGTACTTCGTATGTAATTTTTATATATTTAAAAAAAAGTTCACTTGAAACAAACTGTAGACTTGAAGTTTTTATATTCTTGTCTGTTTTATAGATGTTTGTTGATATCTTGAGTTTTTAAAGCTACGACATAGTACTGAAATTCGTGTTTCTCAAATGCTTTTCAATATATTCTAAATGAAAATTTATTTCATTTATCAACAAATGAAATGATATGATTGAAATATACGCGGGAGAAGATCCTAGCAAATATATGGAAAGGTTAAGCAAATTAAACATGAATTTGTTATAGTCTTTCATCTTGAGGTCACCAAGAGGAAAACCACCACTTAAACCCGAAAGTAATACTATAACGGTTCCTTGTATTTGCTTGAGCGAAATTTTCATTCCGAGTGTTGAGCAACGCAACACCAATTTCTCTTATTGTCATTGATGGGTATTTTCAACAAACAACAATCTTTTTTCCTATTTTTGTACACTTTTACCTTGAGCTTCCAAAAAAATAATGCATTTCACTTCAAATCTGGACATATTACAATAAATATGCCATACCTTTTGTACGTTTTCCTTGGATATATATCTAACGTCCTTTATACTTGATTGAAATGATATAAATACAGGATTTCATAATATTTTAAATTCTTTCACATTGAAAACCATGTAAGCATATCGCCCCGCATTAAAATGCTTCACAAACTGTATATCGTTAAATTTTTACTAAATATAGATAACTTGATACAATGCAAGTTACGAACACACACAAAAAAGAATAATTTTCAGAAAAAAAACAATACAAAATTACCGAAGTTAAATAATAAACTGTAAGTTTCGTTATGCTGTACACGTGTTTCAAGGAGTAACTTCTCATCGGCAGCATGAGAATTCAAATATGAAAAAAAACATAATCCAAATGTATGAAAAAACAAGCATTCATTACCAAAACTATCGAAATAAAAGGCCAAATCCAGTACCAAGAACAGGCATTGAGTGTCATACAATGCTTTTCATGGGTAAGAATTTTGATAAAAACAGTACATTATCTGCTTATTCATTTGGCTATCCATTTTTTTTTTTTTTTTTTTGCAATGATGTAAGGAAGTAGTGAAGCAGGCCTCTTTTAATCAATAGGGCCTATGCTAAATTTCATTTTTCACGTAGAGCACTGCAAAAGTACTGAAGCAGTGTGAGGGTGGTGGGACGCTTGGGGAAGTTGTTTTGTGTAGTGCCCCTATCATTCCTTAACTCTACCATTTAGTTTGTTGTGTTTTCTGCTCTTATTGCTTTTATATGTGGTTACATAACTTACTATTTGTCTATTCATAGTTCTTTTCTTTCTATTGTACTTTTTCCAAATGTTTGAAGGGGAAACATATCATCAGTGGCTTGATTATGCTCATTTCTCGGACGAATCAGGAGAATCCGATGAATGGCGAAAATATTACATTCCGGAACGATTTATAACTTGGGACTCTCGATGTCCACTTTCCTTGGAGTCCATAAGGGAGCTTACTGA
>MJUU01016141.1:14958-28910 GCA_002080025.1 Modiolus philippinarum | reverse complement strand
CGGGGACACAATCCTCCAGCAAAGGTATCGACCCAGTGATTTTAAATGATCGAGGTTAACTAATTCAGCCACGCATGACACGTGTTTCGACTCTTGAAGTCAACATTTGACAAAAAGATATTGAGTAAATGAACTTGAGACCATAAATCATGTGAACTCCAACTATAATAAATTTAAATGAGCTGGGTGGCCATTAAGACTAACTATTTACTTCACATTACATGAATTATGCATATAAATACACAAGCCGATTCGTTTCATAAACGAGTGCATGTATATCAACATCACACAAACGCCTATAAAACTGAAAGTTGTTTTAGGACAGAAATTAAAAAAAAAATAACATGTAGACCTATTTGTTAAAATATGTTCATAGTTAATTTGTATGTGATATTTTTTTGTCGTATTTACTTACAATCTGTCTGCTTTTCCTGGTCGCTTTTATGCTATGCACGTTGCTTCAGTCGCTGCAGCTTCCGGAATCAAATCGCGCATGCCCATATGATGAAAACAACCTAAGTTGTGATCACGAGTTAGCTAAGTTGTGATCACAAGTTACTAAGTCGTTATCACGAGTTAGCTAAGCTGTGATCACGAGTTAGCTAAGTTGTGATCACGAGTTAGCTAAGTTGTGATCACGAGTTACTAAGTTGTGATCACAAGTTACTAAGTCGTGATCACGAGTTAGCTAAGTTGTGATCACAAGTTACTAAGTCGTGATCACAACTTAAAAAAAAAACTCCACCTGACACTAACGGGCTTCCGTAAGGATGTGTGGAGCTATAAAAGTGACTGCGTTTTTGATGAAAATCACGTGCGTAAGCTTCATCACGTACATGATGAAAATCACGCGCGTTTATTTCATCACCCATCAGATGAAAAAAACGCATAATTTGTTGAGAAACTAGATGCACAAATTTCATCAACTACGTGCGTAAGCTTAATCACTTACATGATGAAAATCACGTGCGTTTAATTCATCACCAATATGATGAAAAACACGCTTGAGTGAAGAAATTAGTTGCGCAAATTTCAGCAACAAAGTGATGAAATTAACGTACGTGTTTTGCATCATGGTCGTTAGAGTGAAAACATGCGCGTTTCTTTCATCTTCATCACTATACAACAAAAGATCTAGGTACGAAGCTGTAGTAGCTGTATCAGTTGTTTCTTTAATTTCAAGCTCATTTGGGATATATCTGATGTAAAGTTTGGATTATCGTACGAATAGCAAAAGTTGAAATTAAAGACCTGGGTTTAAATGTTCTTGTTTCTCTGAGTAAGGCCTTGAAAAACTAGGCCTTGTACGAGTAAAGGAAAAACCGGGTCAGCTAGAAGTGGCACACAGTTGTTTTGTCCTTCCCAATAACTAAAAAGGTTTATCTGCGTTCTCAAAGTTAAGTGCAGAAACATTGGTGTATTAAATGGGCAATTACTGTTTTCAGTCTATTGTGTGGCAGGGCTAAATAAAGAGTAGAAAAATCAAAAGTTTGAATGAAGGTTCTTCTTAAACCGACCCCATCGTCATTATCAATGCATAAACATATTTTCGAAACTCTATATAGAGTAAATAAAAGCTAAGATAAATTCACAAGTTGTATCAATTCAATCACTATAGATTTAAGATAAACAGTCACATGACATTTCAACATTATTAATCTCTCTCCCGCCCTCTCTCTAACAACCAATATCATTAATATCTCTCTATCCCTCTCAATAACAACCAATATCATTAATCTCTCTGATGCAAAACACGCGCATTTCTTTCATCGCTTAGTTGATGAAATTTGCACTACTGATTCCACAACTCAAACGTGTATTTCATCATATAGGTGATAAATTAAACGCGCGTGTTTTCACTGTAACAAGGATGATGCAAAACACGCGTGTTTCCTTCGTCACTTGGTTGATGAAATTTGCGCAACTGATTTCTCATCTCATACGTGTGTTTCATTATATAGTTGATGAATTAAACGCGCGTGTTTTCACTCTAACGAGGATGATGCAATACACACGCGTTTCTTTCATCACTTGGTTGGTGAAATTTGCGCAACTAATTTCTCAATTGAAACGTGTGTAACATCATATAGGTGATGAATTAAACGCACGTGTTTTCACTCTAACGAGGATGATGTTAAACACGTGTGTTTCTTTCATCACTTAGTTGATGAAATTTGCGCAACTAATTTCTCGACTCAAACGTGTGTTTCATCATATAGGTGATGAATTAAACGTGCGTGTTTTCACTCTAACGAGGATGATGCAAAAAAACGCGCGTTTCTTTCATCACTTGGTTGATGAAATTTGCGCAACTAATTTCTCGACTCAAATGCGTGTTTCATCATATAGGTGATGAATTAACATGATTAAACGCGCGTGTTTCACACTAACGAGGATGATGCAATACACGCGCGTTTCTTTCATCACTTGGTTGATGAATTTTGCGCAACTAATTTCTCAACTCGAACGTGTGTTTCATCATATAGGTGATGAATTAAACGCGCGTGTTTTCACTCTAACGAGGATGATGCAAAACACGTGCGTTTCTTTCATCACTTGGTTGATGAAATTTGCGTAACTAATTTCTCAACTCAAACGTGTGTTTCATCATATAGGTGATGAATTAAACGCGCGTGTTTTCACTCTAACGAGGATGATGCAAAACACGCGCGTTTCTTTCATCACTTGGTAGATGAAATTTGCGCAACTAATTTCTCGACTCTAACGTGTGTTTCATTATATAGGTGATGAATTAAACGCGCGTTTTCACACTAACGAGGATGATGTAAAACACGCGTGTGTCTTTCATCACTTAGTTGATGAAATTTGCTCAAGTAATTTCTTCACCCAAGCGTGTTTTTCATCATATTGGTGATGAAATAAACGCACGTGATTTTCATCATGTATGCAATGAAGCTTACGCACGTTGTTGATGAAATTTGTGCATGTAATTTCTCAACAAATGCGTTTTTTTTCAACCGATGGATGATGAAATAAACGCGCGTGATTTTCATCATGTACGTGATGAAGCTTACGCACGTGATTTTCATCAAAAATGCGTCCTCGTTTATACCTGATGTGTGATACGCATGTTAACATCACTTGAATGGCAGAGTCTAGAACAACGAAGGAGGACAAGCACTCATTATAATATGATGTATATTAAGATCCAACATCAACTAGTGGACATCTTAGAGAGGATGACAGTCGAACCAGAGGTCAGCACAGGTTTTTCCAGGAAAATCCAGTTGTGAACCTTCTTCCAGAGAACAATAAGGGAGTGGAACCAGCTACCAGTTTACTGACATGATATGGGCCAGCTCCATAGATGAGTTTAAGGCTAACCTCCAAAACCAGGTTAGCCATACCAGCCAGTAAACCGGCATACAGTTCCCTGTAAATAGTTTTATTATAACATAACAGGATTTTTGGTGTACATAGTCTTAGGGACAGCAGATGTGTGTGCCTGGCATGCCTAGTCCCGCAGAACTTAACTTGAAACAGTCGATGACGACTCCTGTTCTATATTGGAAGAAGAAGAAGAAAGAACATCGGAGCTGCTACCAGCCATAGACAGCCAGAGGCCATGTTTTTTTTAAACCTGTATATACGTTTGGTTTTAGTTGTAATTTGTAAATACGAGGCTTTTAGCTGTGTTTATGGTGTCTTCTGCCAGATCCGCTTTCGTAAAAGCTGGGGGGTGATTTATCCCACGGTATATTTGTTGATCTGTGGATGTCTTTTATCAGGTCTGCACTGATGGTTTGGAAGAGGAAATAACTCTTGCTAGTATTTTCCCGCGCTTTTTTATCTGTGGATGTCTAATGCTGCAAGTTGCTGATTGCTAGGTGTCTTCTGTCGCGTCCGTATTTAGCTTGTTGATTTCATCCGAGACTTGGGTGAGATAACTTGTGATTTACTAATGCTGCTTTATGTTCATGAGTATGCTTAAACAACTCACGAATCGCTTACAAGTACGTTTTTAGCTGTTCCCGCGTGCTCATTTCACTATTTTGCTGCTGCTGCTGTTGGGTTAGGTTGATGGGGCTTCTGCTGCTGCTTCTAGTTTAGAAAAGAAAAAATGCAAGATATGAATTTCTTGTAAATCAAGCCATTATTTTCTGAATCCATAAAAGGGTATCTCTGTGTTTCACCACTTGTGATTGGCTATCCAAAGGATAGGCCGCATTCTCCCTTCCTCCCAATCCCAACTGTCTGCGTTTTGCTTTACGTGGTTTCGTTGTCTTCGGTCGGTAGGGTTATATGAGTCCAATACTTCATTAAAGAGATATTTCCTCTTTCCTACCAAATGTTTTACAAAACCTATATCTAAATTGCTAACCTCCATCTTGACAGCTGTTAAAGAAAGCCTTCAAAAATACTGTGATACTTGCCTTTCATGAAGCGGTGTAAATGAAATGTGAATTTTGAAAAACTCCAAAGATCTACTTAACATCTGAAACTCTAGATCATTATCACACTGTAACAGCATTAAAACTTTCGACTTCTCCACATTTTACACTACCATTCCTCATGAACAACTAAAATATCGGCTGAAAGGTTTAATTCATAGATGTTTCTCACGTAAGAATGGTGAACGAAGATGTAGGTACATTGTTGTAGGTATAGATCCAGCCTACTTTGTGAAAAATGACTCACAATCGGTGAAAAAATATACAGAGGAAGAAGTGATTAATCTGATCGACAATATATTCGTCCAGTTTGGATGAATTGTTTTTCAACAGACTATCGGAATTCCTATGGGCACAAATTGTGCACCTCTTCTAGCCGTTCTGTTTCTCCACTCTAATGAGGCTGAATTCATCGAAGGGCTTCTTAAAAATAAAGATAAGATACTGGCGGCCAATCCTTCAATTTTAGCTTCCGTTATATAGATGATATTTTGTCACTACACAACCCTCGCTTTCGGGTGATCTGATCTATCCAAAAGAGCTCAAAATTAAGGATACTACAGACACCTCCACATCGGCTTCATTCCTTGACCTTCATCTTGAAATTGACAACAAAGGTAGACTTCAAACTAAGCTGTACGACGAACGCGATGACTCCACTTTTCCAATAGTCAACTTCCGTTTCTTTATAGCAACATCCCAACAGCGCCAGCATACGGAGTTTACATCTCCCAGCTCATTCGATATTCAAGAGCCTGTGTTCGATACAGTGACTCCGGTTACTCACAAATAGACTATTTAAACAAGGGTATGTTACCCAAAACTTAAAGTCCTCCCTCCAGAAGTTTTATGGTCGACATCACTATCTTGTGGACCGCTATGGGATATCTGTTTCCCAGATGACAACAGATATTTCCCTTTCAAGCTTAATTGTTGTTTCCTCTAGCGGATTTGACTTTACTACCGGATTTGACATGTTCAACACGGCGGGTGTCTTATAAGAAGCAGGAGATGCTAACTCTACCGGTGAACCTGATCTCACCCATGCTTTTTCTTGGGTCCGTGTTTTTCGTTCTTGTGTGTGAATGTTTTCATTTTTCTTTTCTGTGCCATACTCGTGTTGTGTCTTTGTTTCTTTATTGTTTCCAATGTTTCCATTGTGCTTGGATTATTCGTTTTGGATTGACGGTTCGGTTCTTAATTATTTTATAGCATAATTCCAAGCTTCTCTTGTGTCATAGTCTTCTTCTTTCAAGCGGCTGAAAGGTTTAATTCATAGATGTTTCTCACGTAAGAACGGTGAACGAAGATATAGGTACATTATTGTAGGTAGAGAACAAGCCTACTTTGTGAAAAATGACTCCGAATCAGAGAAAAAAATTGTTGTTTCCTCTACCGGATTTGACATGTTCAACACGGCGGGTGTCTTATAAGAAGCAGGAGATGCTAACTCTACCGGTGCACCTGATCTCACCCATGGTTTTTTATTGGGTCCGTGTTGTTCATCTTTGTGTGTGTGTGCCTTCATTTTTCTTTTCTGTGCCGTACCTATGTTTTGTCTCTTTTTTCTCTTTTTTGTTTCTGATGTTGCCCTTGTCCTTGGTTTGTTTATTTTGGATTGACGGTTCGGTTCTCACTTTGGCTTCACATTTAGATCATATTGGTTATTTGTTCTCTGTCAGTTTTAAACATCTTTGAGTTTATGTTCTTCCAAACGTTTAGATTTTATCTCCACTAAAGAGACATAAGTTGTCGAAATGAGCATATGCAGAATTTAAATTCACAGTAACTTCGGTATTTAGTCATTTGTTACCACTGGGTCGATGCCACTGCTGGTAGACTGTTAGTCCCCGAGGGTATTCACCAGCCCAGTAGTTAGTACTTCGGTGCTGACCCGAAAGCCGATTCTACTTGGAACCTTACAATTTCTAAATTTTTGTAAATTTTGTTGAAAACTAAGGAGTATCTCCCTCATGCTTAGCTGATTTTGGCTTCACATTTAGATCATATTGGTTATTTGTTCTCTGTCAGTTTTAAAAGCGTTGTTCCATTGCTGTGTTTTACCATGTATTTGTAGAGATTTTGTCTCATTTGCATTTACTCCATATCCCTTCATTGTTAATTTAAACATCTTTGAGTTTATGTTCTTCCAAAACGTTTAGATTTTATCTGCACTGAAGAGACATAAGTTGTGGAAATGCGCATATGCAGAATTTAAATTCACAGTAACTTCGGTATTTAGTCATTTATTCCCGGCATGCAGAATTTCCGGGAATATAAACAACATATTGCATTTCTACCTGGGTGTTTATTATCAGGCAGTACTCTATTGTAATTGTTCAATAAGATGTTGTGGATATTCTACCCTAGTGTATCTTATCCAAAAGGAATGAATACACTTTTGGAATAAATCTGCAGTTACATCTGAAGTACCACAATACTCAGTTCTAGATCTTAGTATATTTACATACAATATAAATGACCCAACAGAAGCCCCACATCAACTGTACGACTTTCTTCACACGACCAAGACTGTCGCAAACTCCAAACCAGCTGGCAGAATGGGAGACGAATCGGACCATGGAATTCTATCCACAAAAATGTAGTGTCATGACTGTCACCAAGAAGAAAAATCCAACTAAATATTGGACTATACTCTCCATTTACACGTGTTAGTTCACAAAACTGACAGCTACAAAATACATAGGATGTACAATCCCCAACGACCTTGAGTGGAATTAGCATACTATTAAACAACGTAACAAGTAAAACTACATAGAGCATAGGTTTTCTACATCAAAACCTCAACAACACCACCAAAAATATCAATCAGCAGGCTAAAAAGACAGTACTTCCACAATTTGAATATGCGACAACTGTCTGGAATCCTTACCATCTGACCCAAATTAACAGAATCGAAATGGCACAACGACGAGCAGAGCCCTAGGACACAGCCACATCAGAAACATATCCAGAGTTTTAGAAATGCCCAAAAGCCTATAAAGAAAAGACTACATAGCATAGCTCATTGTTGAAGGCCTCATAGTGACTTTAAGATAGAGAACAACAATAAAGGCGTTGTTCCATTGCTTGGTTTTATCATGTATTTGAAGAGACTTTGTCTCATGTGCATTTACTCCATATCCATATCCTTTCATTGTTGATACAAGAAGAAGCGAGTTTCGACTTGTCACGCGCTACAAAATAATCAACAAATTGACCGAAGTTAGAAATAGAATTACCTGACAAAACCAACAAGAAGACCAAAATACGTCACCCAGGAACATTCATAAGCAATTCCAAACGCCACCGATGACTGAAGACGATGGTCATTCTTCGTCATCACGATAGAGACTGGAGTTCCTTATCACAGAACACTGTCGCTCTAAATCAATTGGGATGTTCAAAGGACGAGACATTTGTATACATGTATTTTCAGAGGAAACAAAAAATTGTCTGATCAGTAGATGTAAATCTGTCTTTGTGCAGGGAATGAGGAATTAAGGTAGCAGAGTGGTTAAAAACCTAATGTTTTGTGATTAATGAAAGATCTTTCAGATTTTGAAGATCTTTTTAACTTTTAAGAATTTCAAATTATTAACACCATTAGAAGAGAGAACAATATCAATATTATTTTGAAATTCTTCTTTACCGGTAGTTAGAGTGTCTGTAAGAATTCTGAATTCAAGAGCGAGGTGAAGTTAAACAACGAGAAGAATCTGCTATGTATCTTTTCTTGTGTGGAATTTTTCTTAGTTTAGGTAACTTCTACAAGAAAAGAGATTTTTGGCTTGGCCTTTAAGCCTAATTCCAAACGAGAAGAGGACCGATTTATGATTTTCTACTAAAATTCGATCAATGCATATTAAAACCAAAATAGATTTTTAAGTACAGACCTTTTTCATCTTTATACTGATAGATGAAAGAAATGTAAAGCATATAACTGTTAAACCAACATATTAACATTTCAATGACATATTCATGTGAAAGATTGATTGATTGATTGAATATTGTTTAACGTCTACTCAGCAATATTTCAGCTATATCAAGACGAGAACAAGTTTGTTGATAAATATTCACTTTGGGGTATGGAAATGGCCATGGGACGGGAAATTCTGACTGCCACTGGAAAAGTAGGGTGAAATCGTCAAGGGCGGGGAATTTAGCCTTGTAGCCGATCACCTACGGACCACCCCAAAAAGAGCTTGCTACAAGGGTTCTTTAACGTGCAGGAAGCGTGGCATTTCTTCCAACACGTGGACCTGAGTTTACATCCCATCCGAAAGATGGGTTGTGTATTTATTAATCCCGCACAACCACGGAATGGGTCCTATTTCTATATCCCGGGACCCTCGGGGTCAGCCTCCGTTTAGGAGTGGTCACACCCCGCAAGCCGGAGATACTGGGTCCTATTTCTATATCCCGGGGTTCCTTCGGGGTCCTCTGTTAGGATGGCTCATACTCCAAGCTCAGAGGATGCTGCGGGCCTATTCTTCAGCCGGGACCGCGCACGGCGGTCATGTGAAAGATAAAAACAAAAACAATCCATTTAATCAAAGGCACATCCATTACAATATTGCCACACTTCATGATAAACTAGAACAATCAGAATTATTTTATAGTTATAAATAGCTTACCATCATAAATTATGAGTATATCCGAATGCATCCAGAGGACCAATCAGAGAGTAGAAAAAACAAAAGAGAGAAGACCCGAAGACAGGTAACCTGAAACCCCAAATCCTCACTTTTTCTCTGATTGCATCCAAAGTCGCACGTGAAAATTTCCGAGAAGACAAATTTACAGTACAGACGAAGACGATTTTTAGTTTTTTTATAGTGTTCATATTGTAAGAGTAACCCTACCAGAAAATTTATTTAGAATATTTGAAAGAAAGGTGGCAATATGGATTTAAACGTGAATTCCCTTTTCATTTCTTTAACTGGGTCGGATGTTTTTTGGGATGGCTCTGTCCCTAACCCAGTTAGTAGTGGAACACTGGCTTCCATTAGCTCTACTGGTATTGTTTCTGTTACTTCGGTAGCTACTTCGAGTTCAGCTGGGCTCAACCAGGACTTGGGTTCTGGTGAGCTCACAGCTAGTGTTATACCCACTCTTTCGGTGAACACCACTACAGTTTCGTCTAGGCCCCTCAATTCTTTAGGTTCTCTTAATCCTGTTCCGGGCTTAGCCATGGGTGTTCATCGTCCCACCTCTAGGGCTCCTGTTGTTAACACCTCAGTGGTTTTCTCTCAGAGTCCTCTTTTTTGGGCCAGACCTCAGTTTTCCTCTGGCTTTCATTGGCAGCTTCCAGGTGGTCCTTATGTTGCTTCTGGGGGTCCTAACCAGTTCGCTGGTCCTGTAGGTCAGACAGATTCAGTTTCTTTAGTTAGGGATCTTATTTCTAACTTTACTGATACTGTCAAGGGTGAGTTTAACTCTTTGAAGGGTGAATTTAATTCGTTAAATTCTCGCCTTACCATTTTGGAGGGGGCTAAGGTTAGAACTAGTTCCGCTAGTTCAAAGCCTTCTGCCTCAGCTGCAGTGTCTAATCCAGCCGTTAGTAGTAATACTAACTTCTCGGCTGGTCTTACTTCCTCGGGAGTTCTTAGTACTGCCCCCGTCACTTCCTCAGCCTTGATTTCAGAAGAAACTGACGGGGATCTGGAGGATGATAATTTTTCCTTGACGCCTGACAGTCAAGAGGAAGATTTTCTAGATGAGGACATCTCTGATAAACAGACAGCTCCTGCAGTACTTCTGCACCTCTTCCTTCGGTTACTGTTCCCGAGGTGGATCCTTCTCCTGAAACTGAGCCTTCTTCAGTTTCGAAGGATCATTTGAAGGCTCAGGTATTTCATTAGAGAGGTGGCCAAGGTTCCTTTTGCTTCTCCTCCTAAGTCTAAAAAGGAACCTTCTTCTTTTGAGACGTCTTGTGGACTAGTTCAGGAGAGTGCTCCAACCTATTCTGCTTTCCCTGAATCTAGCCATACCCTGTCTGCTTTGAACTTTGTCAATAGTTCTTTGGGTGAGGACTCCTCTGATAGACAAGGAGCTTTTCCAGGTTTTGGTGCTACTTCTTTCCCAGGTATTTTTGCAGTTAAGGATTTTGCCATCTTTAACTCTACTCTGGGCAGGGTAGTTCCTACTTGTGATAAGGCTATTTCTAGCCTTATTGGTTCTAAACCTGTTGATGGTCTTCGCCTGAATCAAGGCCTCTATTCCAAGTCTGAGATTCTTCTTACAAATTCATCTCATGTTCTTGGCTCTGCTGAGCATTACCTATCAGCTGCTGGGGCTCTTCTTCAGGATATGGAAGGGGATGGCATTTCTGAGTTGAAATCTTTTCTTCTTCCGGTAGATAAGGCTTTAGGTGCTTCTCAATGCCTTATCTTGGGTTCCTTGGCAAATTTCACTTTGTCAAAGAGGCAGGAAATTCTCAACAGTTCTAAAGTGTCTGAGACCCTTAAAGATTATCTGTTAAAGTCTCCCTTGACAGCTAAAATCTTTGGGCTTCCTTTAGAGAAGGTGCAGGAGGAAATTAGGAAGGTTCCTTTGCCTGTTAATGTTAATGTGAAAGTTAATGATCTTGGTAAACGGTCAGTCACTACTAGTGCTGCTCAACCTTCTTTTGTTCCTTCTAAGAAGAAGAAGATTGTTCGTAAACCTGTTGCTTCTTCTTCCTCTAACTCTAAACCTTCTCACAAGTCTTCCAGGGGTGGTAAGAAATCTGGTTCTCGTCCCTAGGTTCTTGCCCCCTCGTTTGCTATCGACACCTTTGGAAGAGGAATTCCCCGTTCCTCTTCCAAATCTTCCAGTGGGACGGAGGTTAGCCCAATTTCTAGATCAGTGGGAAAAGATCACCACAGATTCTTTGGTTTTGTTGATACTTCGAGGGGGTCTAGGTCTTCATTTCAATCAGTTACCACCGCTGTCAGCTCAGCAAGTTCCTTTTTCGATACCTTCGGATCCTCAAAAGGTTCATCTCCTATCAGAAGAGGTTTATTCTCTATTACAGAAAGCGGCAATAGAGGAAGTGCCCTTAACTGGCCTGGACCCGGGTTTCTATTCCCGAGTTTTCTTGGTCCCCAAGAAAACAGGTGGCATGAGACCTGTGATAGATCTTTCGATCATCAATACCTTTCTACAGGCTCCACATTTCAAAATGGAAACCAGTCGATTCGAGCTTCTATTCTTCCAGGCATGTGGACAACTTCTATGGATCTGGCCGATGCTTATTTACATTGTCCGATAGCTCCTTCTTACAGGAAGTACCTTCGGTTTATGTGGGAGGGCAAGGTTTTCCAATTCCGAGCTCTTCCCTTTGGTCTTGCTATAGCTCCCCGAGTTTTCACCAAGATTTTTCAGGTTGCTCTAGCCCATCTCCATTCCAAAGCTATCCAAATTCATGCTTATTTGGACGATTCGCTCCTGAAGGATTTCGATCCTCTAACCTTGGTTTCCAATACTCGGATAGTTTTGGCATTTTTCCTACAATTAGGTTTCCTAATTTCATGGAAAAAGTCAGAGTTGACCCCTTCTCAGGATTGCCCTTTTCTTGGGGAACATTTCAGAACAGACCTTCCGGAGGAAAAGTTTCTCAAACTTGTGTCTTTTATTCAGTCCCTGCAGCATCAGACTGCAGTTACTATTCGTCAGTTTTCTCGTATACTGGGGTTTCTCAACTCGATAGCAGATGTTGTTCCCTTAGGACGTCTCCACATTCGTCCACTTCAGTTTTATCTTCTAGACCATTGGTCTCCAGCTTCCCAGGACTGGGAAGCAGAGATTCCAGTTCAAAAGTCTTTGGTTCAACATCTTCTATGGTGGACAATAAGGGACAATGTTCTTCCAGGCTTTCCTTTGTCCCCTCCACTTCCAGTTCTGACTCTTTACACAGATGCGTCCGCTCTAGGGTGGGGAGCTTATCTGGACGGTCAGACTGTTTCAGGGATGTGGTCCCCCCTTCTTCGGAAGGAACACATCAATATTCTGGAAATGAGAGCAGCTCTTCTGGCTGTATCCCATTTCATAGATCGGTTGTCAGCCAGTCATTTTGTTCTGGCAACAGACAACACGACAGTGGTAGCCTATCTGAAGAATCAGGGAGGAACACACTGTCGTTCTCTGTATCTTCTGGCCAAGGAATTTCTTCTTTTGTGTCTCAAACACCACATTCGTCTAGTAGTGAGACATATTCCAGGCCGACTGAATCTTCTGGCAGACACCCTGAGCAGGTCTCTTGCTCCAGTCAATACAGAGTGGGAACTTCATCGGGGGATGTTAGGTCAGTCATTCTTTGTTGGGGCTCTCCCAATATAGATCTGTTCGCCACAAGCTTAAATCACAAGCTACCAGTATTTGTCTCGCCAGTACCAGATCCCAAAGCTTTCGCAGTGGATGCCATGACACTCTCGTGGGAAGGTATGTTCGCATACGCTTTCCCACCATTCCGGTTTCTTGCCCCAGTTCTTCGCAAGATAGCTGCAGAGGGAGGCTGCAAGATCATAGTTATTGCACCAGCTTGGCCAAAACAAGCTTGGTTCCCAGATCTTCTTCGCCTGTCAAATCCACTGCTTCTTCCACTCAGACTAGATCTTCTCTCTCAGTGCAAGGGATCAGTTCTTCGCCAGTCTCCAGAAAATCTGTGTCTTCACGCCTGGCTTCTGTCAGGAATAGCCTCAGAAAGACAGGATTTTCTGAAGCAGCTTCCAGACATATCTCCAGGTCAGTGCGTGAGTCCACTAACATCGTCTATGATGCAAAGTGGACAATCTTCTCTAATTGGTGTGTTGGAAGAGAAATTGATCCTTTCCAAATCTCTGTCCACCAATTAGCAGATTTTCTGGCCTTTTTATTTGAAGACAAGGGTCTTGCTCCCTCTACGATCAAGGGCTATAGATCGGCTATTTCTAGCCCTTGATCGTAGAGGTATATGGCCAAGACTAGGCTCTGACTCTACAACGTATCATTTAAATCTGTATGCAGTCAATTTCACCATAAAACTTGGGACTGATGCTACCCTACGGTTAACATGTAAAAAACTCGAAACATTATAACAAAAAAAAAATGGAATCACTACACATCACAGGAACATATATGAGAGAATTCTATCTTATTATTTTGACCCTCTGAATAAAAAAAAAATGATGGAAAGCTATGACTTTTAAAAGAATACATGGAATATAGGCAAATTCACTTGACATTATCTCTGGACGGTTAACAGTATCAACTGAACTGATTTGATAGATACAGGAGAGGAGGAACCTCAATCTAATTAAAGTTGGATCTACCAATTGTTCCTTACAGTCACTGCATGGTAATGAACAATTGGCAGATCTAATTCTAATTAGATTTGGGGTCCAATACGTAGCATACTATAAAGTAATTAAAGCTTTTCATTAATTATTACAACAAAGATATTCTACACAAACAATAAAGAAATATATGCAGATTTGATTAAGTTAATCTAAAATTTTTACCCCCAAAATAGTCCAAGCCTATGTACAGGAGTTTTTGGGAGTATCCCCCCCCCCCCCC